>CM021731.1:88557324-88614824 GCA_011075105.1 Heteronetta atricapilla | reverse complement strand
CCCATTAGCCCTTCTATCTGTGCAGTAAGTTGGAATAATCACTTGCTTGCACATCAAATCAAGGCAGGTAAAAGAAATGACTGTCACAGCGTTATCATAGAAAAACAGTGTCCTGGTGGAATAACAGGAACCAAAGGTCAGCAAATGGAGCTCTCCTTCACTTACGAGGATAATAAATACCATCATCTTAGTCCATGACAAGTGACCATAAGCAGGAACCAAAGTCATCACAGCACTCCAACATTCCATACTTTACTGCTTAGCACTACAAATAACCTCTTCAAAGAGAACTTTAAACTGTGCTAAATCCCAGAGAAATGGTATAATTGATAGGAAACCAGAATACACAGAGGATATGGTTAAGGACAAAGAAGGGGGAGATGGAAGCAGGGAATTTTCACTACTAATAAAGAGTATTTGCCTAGAAACTTCACTAACCATCATGTCTTGCTTCTGATAGGAGAGAAAATGCAAATTGTTAATCAAGGATTTGCAACTATACTCTTAAAAAAACACCTTCAACTAAAAAGCATGGGAGCATCTTTTAAGAAAGAGTAAGTCTATGTTGCAATGTTTGCACTGAGGAAACCTTATGCTATTTAACCATTGGAGGAAAAAATAATCAGGAATTTGGGTTCCTCTCTGTTTCACAGGAACATAGCAGTTATTTGCTTCTCGGCTTGAAGAGATATTTTAAGCAGGGTAGAGAAACTGCATCTTCACTTGTACATAAAGTTCTCTTGAGAAGCAAAAAAAAAATAGTAAAATCCCATACATCCTTCTTTTCCTTTTGTTACTGATTCTAAAGTTTCTATCATCTTCTCCTATCATTGGGCTCAAAAAAATTTTCCTGCTTCCTTCCTGCCAACCCAACTTTCTCATCCAGCCTCTGATCATGCCTACCTCACACTTGTCTCTCATTCTTGTTTCCCTTATATCTGTTTGTCCAGTCCTGAGGAGGAAATAAAGGTTTCTAACTAAAAAAAAAAAAAAAAAAACATACATTGGAATACAAGAAACAAGCAAATATCTGTTTTTAGTATTTACTCAAAAGTGGTTTAAACAATAGCTAAATTTATAACTTTATTAGTAATTTACAATCTATTTTGTTTAGTATTAAATGAATTGCTAACATTGGTAACCTTTTTGTCCTGAACAGTTACAAAACTGCAAAATGTATTATTTATTTAAAATAAATGACCACCTTGAAACAGCAGCCCTTTGATCAAGTCTGCTCAATTATTTGTAGGTATAACATCACTTTCCATTTCCATTGCAGAGGATATTTAGATGCCAAAGAGAGTTTTGAGGTCATCCAGGGTGAGCTTCGAGAAGGTTTCCCCTTTGCCTGACAGCACCTGCTGGGCAAGCCCCTTCTTCCTGGTCTGGAGTTGCACAATCTTTTCTTCTACTGTTCCTTCACAGACAAACCTGGAAATACAAAGCTTTATCACCTCAACTGCTAGAAAAAGTCACAGTTTATGTAACACTGACAGTTTTCAAAGTGAATTTCCAAGGTTTTGCCTCATTTAAATATTAACAGCCTATTGTGTGACTGACAAAATATACCTGTCCAAGGAAAATAACCACTCTCACATACTGATATTATCACGTTTCAAATGAAAGTCTGATGCTCATTAGGCCTTAACTTTGACTGTCTAAGGCAACAGTAATTTCATGATAAATTCCTATAATGACTGTTTGGTAACAGATTGCACCTATTATACTAGAAGTACTGTACACAAATTGCTATCTTGGATTTCAGGTGCTTTCAGTTTGTGGATTTAGAGTAACTAAGCTAACTTTTTAGTATTTAACATTACAGATGCTTTTTCTAAAGGCCAACCTTGCCACTTGCTACAAATACTCTGTATTTTTACGTTACTTATATTAGAAAGGTCCAGGCTATGGGAGCATGGTGGCTACCTCTGGAATGACAATGAAAAAAAGTCAGTAAGCACCCAGAAGCGCTTATCGCCATGAGATCACCAACCATTCTACTATGCTTAGTTATCCCGCACCAGGGCAGTTCTAACTTGATCCGCTTCATTTTCCAAGACAGATCTATTCAGGGAAGGTAGGGAAAAAGACGTGAATATTCCTAAGCAAAAGAGATGCAAGACCACTTCTGCCACAAACTTTTTTTTTTTATTTTTAAGTTACTTAGCACTATAACCACTAAGACCAAGAAGTTTGATATTTAATAGCCAGAAGAAACATGCCTCTTTAAATCTTGGCACTCAACCCACAATCCCATTATTAGCCTCAGGTAAGGAAACAAGCCCCAGACAAAGGTCATTTTACAAACTGAAGTGAAACAAGATGGTATATGTGCAGCTGTGGCTTCTTTTACTGCTAAGGGAAGTCCTGACCTGTGTATCACAACATCCTTCTGCTGCCCTACTCGGTAAATGCGGTCACATGCCTGGTCTTCGAGAGCAGGATTCCTACAAGAGAAGAAACAGCTCACATAAGCCCCTAGAGTATGTTCAGGACCAACTGAAATATCAACGCCTTTGTGATCATCTCATTTGCCTACCTCCAGAACATCCTGTTTTCTTCCTCTGTAAAACGACAAACTACCTCCCAAGCTACCTTAGGTTTACTAGCTTGATCACCAATATTCACTCCAACCATATTTCCTTTGCCCTGAGTAGTAATGTGCTAAAAAAACACACAAAATCCAGCTATCTAGACTACTGTTCCATACAGACTTGTATTTCTGACCAATAGTTAACACTGCCAGAAAGCCGAATAGCTGGTGAGGAAAGAGGAGAGTGAAGCAGGAAGGCAGTTACAGAGAATAACTTCCATATTGTAGAAATATATTTTTAATGCTGCTACTCAAGTGTCCAGTTTGTGTACTGAAGGACATTACTTTGCTTTGGAAGTTCCCATGTGCAAACAGGTATTGAAAAAAAAACCACACATTTTTGACTGAAGAGACAGCGTAAGTGCTGGGAGTTTATATGCACTATTTTCATAGCCCTGTAAAACCCCAAGGCACACTAGCTATGCCTGATTACTGACTATTCTCAACACAATCTATTTGTTTCAAGACAAATTCCCTGTAGGCATTACCGTACCTTTTATTTTTTTTTAGTGCATAAAATTAAGCCAGGGACTGCTAAGTGCCCCCCTGAACTGATACGAGTATTTTGGAAGAAGGCTACAGCAAAAACACTTTTTTACAAGTAATCATTAGCCCTTACTCTCAACTACACACTTAACTTCCTAATCAGTTACATCAGAAGTCACAGTACACATGGCGAGGAAGAAAGCAGCAGACCCTACATACTTCTTCAGAGAAATAAATTTTATGTTTCTTTACCAATGCATGTCAAGGAGAAAGAGGTGGTTTCCTCCTGTCAAGTTCAAGCCAACACCTCCAGCCAGCAACGAGACCAATATTACCTTCAAAGGACAAAAACAGAGTTAATTTAAGGAGCCTGTCTTATGTCACAATAATTTGAATTAAAGCTCAAACCAAAGGATCTGTTTATCATATTTATGTGTGTATTTTTATTACATGTTTGGAAGTTTGCCAGATGTTGCTTGAGGAGACACAGAAGCCTGGACAATGAAGTTACGGTTCTAAGAGAGGCTAGCCTACCCTCACACATGTATTACCCAGAAAGATCTTCACAGGCTAGAGGAAGGACTGGAAAGTTCATTCTCTCTCCATGCCCAGCTTAAATGACCAGGTGCTCTGATGACACCCTCTTGCCAACAAGGGCACCAAGTAGCACCAGCTGCGAATTAAGAATCACAGTTACTTAAACACAGTCAGTTGGACTGAAATGGCCTGCCACTCATTTACCTTTGATGTCACATAACCTAGTACTAGAGAAAGATGAATAGCCCAAAAGAGATTATGGCAGATGATTCTTGTTCAGCAGGAAAAAAAAAAAAAAAAAAAAAACTTATCAGTTAAGGACAGAGACATTTGCAATATACATTTACTGCTCAATTTCATAGTATGTTAAAATGCTGGTCTTATTTAAGGACTCAGCTATTCATATAGCTTGCAGAAATCTTCCTTCATTTAAGATATTCAGAGAAGAAAATAAGCTAATACTCCCCCTTTCAGTCACAGATCCATCCTCAAAGAAGGCAGCCTGTTTTGCATAGATCATACGGATATTGGTGCTCAAATGAAGGTGTACCATTATGAAAAATGAATTTGGATTCAAACTTCTTCAGTCATTTGAGTCATTTGGCAAGCTTCCTTCCCTTGGCCAAAGTTCCAGACTAGAAACTATTTTCAAGAAGAGCCAAAATACTGTGGTTCATCATTAAAAAAAAAAAAAAGTACTCAAAGGTGGAAGAAATTTCAGTGAGGTCACCTTATTTTGAAAGTATGACCCATCTCCCACCCCAATCCCAATCTTCCTATCCTTATATAAGGGTGAGATATGCTCTTCTTGTTAATTTGTCTTCATAAACAGATTCAACTGCCATCCTCTCTTCTCAGAAAGATTACAGCCTGGCCAAAGATATCTGATGTGCTGAAAAACAGCACAAAAATCTTAGATGTTCCTTGGCAAGCAGGGGAACTAAAGAAAGGAGATGCACTCCAATTCCACTTCCAATGCAGTGACATGAGTTGGAAACAACCAACCTGCTCCGAGTGGACCTAATTGGCCTCATACCTTACACATTACTGTATGTAGCAAAAACATCTTTTTTTGAAAAACATGGAAGATTTGGACAACACTTGTACCAGCTCTGAAGGCAGATGATCTCAGGACAGAACATTTAACATCAAAAAGAGCTTGTCACAGCTGCTCCTGGTCATTATAAGATATACATCTGTTTTTACATTTAGATATCCAAATGAAAGTTGTTCCAGTAAATGAAATCAGGAAGTCAGCTATCACAACTGCCAGTAACTGTTTCGCTGCCCCTATTCCATACCTGAGGCCCCTTGGGATTGTTATTGAACTCTTCTACCACATCCATTCTCTGTTTAGGATTGACAGAGCCATCCAGGATTGCATACTTCAGCCCTAATTGCTGGAGGTGCACAGCCACAACTTTCAACATGCTGGTCCACTGAGACACAACAACACTGGAGACAGAGAATAGAGAGTTTAGAACAAACTCAGCGTGAATTTTAACAGTTTGGTTACTGCAGTGTCTCACCCAAGAGGGGACAGTGACACAGGCCCCCCTTTCCCATTGCAAAATGAACACAGGAATTCCTTCTCAATTCAGGAAAAGACTCACCTCTTGGTATAGTGATACAACCTTCTGTTGAAAGGTTAATAACCTACAACCCTGAGACAAGGTAAGTCTGTCACTTTTGGCACTATTTTTGGATTTTGTATTGCCACCCAGCAATCTCAAGTTGTATTGTTTTCCACTAAATTAATCAGCAGGAACACCAAACTTGGATTTCCTGAAGTCTCACTCCTCACATCCTTTCAATAAGCAGTTTGGAAGGTAGTAACTTGTACAGTAACTTTTTGTTAGGGAACCAAATTAATGCTGATGTTCCCAATCTTATGGTAGGGGTGCTTTTTGGAATAGAATTTACCCTCCCTGCCCAACAACAGCATAGCTGCCAGCCACACACCTCTAAGTGCCTTCTACACTGTTTAACAAAAACAGAAACACCTGCAACAGTGCAGTTTGGCATGAAGGAAAAAGAATACAAAGAGAACTTAAACAAGTGAGAACTGCAGGCTCTCAGCAACACCTAAGTCCTTAATCAATGTGTTCCAACCACTACTTTATTCGTATTTTTTTTTGTTTGTTTGTTTGTTTGTTTTCCTGGAGGCAGGGGAGCAGGAGTTCAGCATTGAGGACAAACATTGTTCAGCATGACCAAGTCCCTCCAAATTCTGCTTTTGGTGACTTCTCCTGGGCCTCAAAGCCTGAAATTTCTCACATACTCCCCTATATTTATGCTAATCTACTTCTCAACCTACCCCTCTTACTTAGATTTTTTTCACCATCAGCTTTTAAGTAGTGAAGTACTGTCACTATTTCACTGTTCTGGAATTTTGTATTCAGTTGTTTTGAACTATTTCTAACACTGTCAAAAGACATACTTCTCTCAATTACTAAGGCTAAATTAAAGTGCACGTATGCTAACCTTTTCTGAGATTCCGAGTGACTCCTAACAGTTTTCAGTTCAGCCAAGAGGTGAGCTATCTGCAACAACAAAAAAAAAAGTCAGTCTGCTTGCTATCATAACCCAGCTCATGCTTGGCTATTCTTCACTGAAACAAAAAGTGATCAAAGTAACTCTTCAACTAAAACTTTTGTGCTCAGACTTTCAAGATACTTTAACAGCTGTCATTAAGAAATCAAGTCATACAACCATATTTTACAGAGTACAATCTTTCCCTGAGAAGCCAAGTTACTTCCACCTCTCCAGCTGCTGACATCCCATTTTCTTTAGCTTTTCACAAACACCACACTCTCACATGCATGACTTCCTAACCTTATGTGGAACAAGGTAGTGTTAAAGATTTACGGTTGGACGAGATGATTTTGGAGGTCTTTTCCAACCTTAATGATTCTATGGATTTTCACTGACATTATGTCAGCACAGTCAGGTTCTCACAGCTTTATAAGCACCCATCAAACTTCTGATTCCACCTAAACTGCCAACTTATCCCAATCTGCAACTGGCACGATAAGACATTTCAGTAACTATTTAAAAGTAAAGTGCTGAAATCAAGCTTCTCAAGGGAGGTCAGAAACCCGTAATACCTTGCTGCTCTCCCTGGTGATTTCAAAGAGATCTGTTTTAAAAGCTGTGCCATTGAGGTAAACTGTTGACTTGGAATCAGGGTTCTGGAGCTCAGACAGGGTCAAAGCACTAAGTTGCTCCTCAATGGAGAGGGAAAGTCCTTCAGTGGTCAAATTAGCTTGGTCCAGAGCCTGCAAGAAAAAAGCAACATAATAAGAGATCACAGCTAAGCCCGAGATCAAATTCAGTACTGATCTAGGGTCTCTGCAATGAGAGGTCAGTAGGTTTGAAAGAAGCTATGCTAGGCAATACAAAGACAGAACCATTAATAACCATAAAGGAACTGTTGGTCAGGCCAACAGTCCCTTTATCCCCATACTCTGGCTCAAACAGCAGCTTTGTACGAAAGGCCTACATCCATTTTCTGTTATACGGTCTCCTCAGAATCACCCAGTTGCATTCAACATTTGTGGTATTAAAAACATTGGTGGATAAACCCCTGCTTGTTTCCTTAGTATCTGGACTTACTCTACATCCACTTTATATGACAGAGAAACAAAATTCCAAAAGATTAGTCTACTTAATGCAAGGCAACTTCAGTCAAAGCACTTACAGAGCTCAAGCAAACACAAGCTACTGAACTAGGTTGTACTTGTGCACTTTTCAGGACAAGATTAATACCAAGACTTTTCCTCTTTTTTTTTTTTAATCTTTGCCATTAAAATTCTATTTATATGTTATTTGATCTGAAATAAAGCTGTTTCCAGAGCCAGAGCTTCCCACATAGGTCACACTGGGGAACCCTTCAGTAGGGTGTATGCCCATCTACAAACCTTTTGGGCTATAAAATGCCTCAGTTCACACACCCCTAGATAAATGATCCAGCAGCGTTTAAAAGTCCGTTTACTTATACCAACACTTAAATAACCCCCTCCACACCACATCTACAATACAATTACCACTTTCAGTAAGGAGAGGTGGCAGCAGCACTGACGGAGCCTCAACAGCATGGACAAGACATGGACAGTACTTGAAACTTGGAAGGCACTCTGTGAACTTGCTAGGAATTCCTTTTGACTGCCCCCAAAGTCTTGTGCAACTGCCAAGGAAGGGAGAACATCAAGAGCTCTTGGAGGCATTTCCAAGCACTGCCCAGCCACCCCCAGCAAGTTTCATCAATAACAAAGAAGAACCAACAGGCAAGCTAATACTTGATTTAACACAGGAACCCATCAGACCCCATTAAAAAAAAAAACAAAAACACTACCACAAATCAAAGTATCATATACCTCATGCTAACTCTGACACCTCTTCTCTGAGCAATTACACTTTTACTTCAGAAGGGGAAGCCATGGAGGTTAAGAGATTTTGCAAGAACCACAGAAGTGGAAGCCTACCTTTGGAATGCTGACTCTGTCTTCAGTCGCTACGTACCATAATCATTTTGGCATCCCTTTAACCAAGCATAGCTTCCTTTACTACTCACAGCAAACAAACAGACTAGCAGATTCAGATCTCTCAAAACTTAAACAGGAGCTCCCAAAATGTTAAGCAGAAGGAAGTTTCACAGGTATAATTTCAACACTTCAAACCCAAAACCACTGTGGCAGAATTCTTCCTAACATCAAGGAAACAGCAAAATGTTTGCTAAACAATTTCCAATTCCTGACCCCACATGGCCAGGTCTGGTCCTCCTCCTTAACTGAGTCACTTAGAGTCACTTCTACAAATGTTTTCAAGGTAGGGTATGCACAAACCTCTCTCAAATGGGTTACCCCCAGCATACTCTCCACCCTCGTGTTTCTGTTCTTGTCTCTTTAGGTAGGACTGCAGCGTTGACCTGAAAAAAAAAGGCAAAGACTAGGATTTACAGCAAGAAAAAAAGCAAGAGGGACTGGAGCTTAACAAGCAAGCTGATGATGCATTAAGGTAAAGAAAGTTTCATTAATCAGTTAGTATGTTTCTCTTACTCCATTAACTAGGTGTTTTTTGAGGTCCCTTCCAACCCAAATCATTCCATGATTTTAAGTTTGACAAATAGCCAGAAAGGAAAAAAAAATTACCTTTTTCAAAAGGTCTTCTCACCTAAAGCAGGTTTACCTTTCCAATTTTTCAAGGAACAGAAACAAAATACCTCATCTTTTCTCACATTCATACCTGGATCTTGCAAAGAGCACATTGTACACAGACTGCTCCTCTGCTGAAAGTTTTAACCGATGCAACTGCATGCTACGCTGTGGCAGAGATACCTGAAGTAAAAATACACAGTATCAGTTGTATATAGTGCAAAAATCTTACATGGCATCACAAACACCAATGTTCAATACAATATTTAACATTGTTTTCAAAGTGTTTAATGAAAAATCAGCTATGTTCAAAGTTATTCATACTAATGTAATTATGGCATGACATAGATATCCACAGGCATTTACTCCTGTTCAAGAGGCTGCAGTAGACAGTAAAATCCATCAACAAACTCTTGCATGTAAAGAACTAACTCTTTACTGCAAGGAAAATAATGGCATGATTGTTTAGTTCTTACCAAGGGCTTTCCAGCTGAATCCAGCTGGTCTTTAGTTCTCCGTAATAGCAGGGTCCTGGTTAAGAGGCTTAGCCTATCTCCTCCCTTCTTAGTGTTGTTATCTACCTGGTACTTCCACACCTTGTATTCATCAAATGGAGAGCAACGTAGAAACCTACAACAGGAGGTAAGGAAACATCATACCAAGGAAAGAGATGTTCTTTGCTTTCTCCTGAGTGACAAGAACCAAATTCTTTGCTTTTCAAAACAAACCATCCTAAATTCAGCTAGGAGTAGTAGAACACTTCCAGTTCAATGATAGCTAAACTTCATTCAAAAGTCTTATCATTACTAGCACAGTTAAAGCAACTTTCTGGTTCTATATCCATCACTTCCTCCTAGCTCATTACGTCTCAAGCATCACTATCAAAGAAAGGCCATCAAGAAGCACAGGCACTTGCCAAAAAACATATTCGTATTTCAAAATCTTGTACCTTTTATTTGAAAATTAATTTCAACTATACAAAAACTAATTTCAAATGCAAGTTTTCTCTGTTTCTCCAACACCTTTCATTATCTTTCCCCCCAGCAACGAGGGAACATAAGAGTTTAACTTGTTTATCATTTGTTCAGAGAAGCTAGTTTTCCACTCTTTCCTTAAAAGCCCCAAGAGTGTAACACTCCAGTAAGATCCTTCCTGGCAGCCCTAGTAGGAACAAGGCTTACTTTAACGAACAAAAGTTTTGTGCAGTAACTTTTGTAGTTATTCATCTTGGAAACATGGGGGATCTGAAGTAATTTTCTCTTTGTCCTACATAAAAGTAGAATAGCTGCAAACCACAGCAGAACAAACATGGTCAGGTTTGTTTACTGCCTCAGCCACAGCCTTTGCAGTCCAGTGGTAATACAACTCAATTCACTATCCCTTGTATCACTGAGACTGCTGAAATTTAGAAACAATTCCAGCACTTTGTCAGTGAAGAATCACTGGGATGGGAACCCCGTCCACGTGCCTCACATGCAGTCACCTCACCTCAGAAGAGAGTACATGTCCAGTAGGTTGTTCTGTATTGGTGTCCCAGTGACAGCCCATCTGGCACCGGCTCTCAGCTTGCACACAGCTATGGAGGTTTGAACCTTTGGATTTTTAATATTGTGAGCTTCATCCAATATGACTCGAGCCCAATCTACCCTGAGCAGAGGGGAGCAGGGAGATGACCCACTCTGTAAGAAAAAACAGAGTATTTATATATAACCCAGAGCAACAGCCTCGCCAGGCTCTCTGAAGAGCCACAAGCAAACATTTTTTCCAGAAAGAAGCCTTTTCCTTTCACTAGTCAGCAGTAATCTGAACTCTTATTGTAAGAGAAGAGATACTTCCAAAAAATCACCTCTCCAAAGCTTCTAAGACAAAGAATACGTTTGCCAGCTCATGATGGCAGTTTCTACTCTTTTGTCATTTTTCTTGCTTTTAACATTTTATCTCCTCTTCCTTCCCAAGAGACATTCTGTATCAGTAGCATTTTGCTAGGCTTTGACAAAGAAACATGCAATTATTCTACTGGGGCATATCCTGTACTTGTAAATATAGGATCTCTCTACAGCTTTATAGGTGCCACCTTTACATTTCAGGATATCAAAGGACTGTTTGCTTTAAGAACTACATCTGGATCTGTGCACGGAGGTAGGAGGTAAAAATATCCGTTAAGGGACTTCTCTACATCATGTAACCAAGTTCAATTGGTATTCCACAAGCACTAGATTGTTATCACAGCTAGAAAGTACACTGCTTTTCCTTCAATACAGCATGCAAGTTGCCTTAGAGCCAGTTCACAGAGACTGGAAACCCAAGTGAGACAGATTTCTGATAGTTTAAAGGGACATTGCTGCTTCAAGCAGCAAGCACCAGATTCTAATGTTCCTCCGTGGTCTCGCCTCAAAGGAAGAGCACAAGATTCCTCATTGCACTCTTAAAATTACTTTTAAATATGTTTCAACTATGTTCCATGTAGTGCATTCCGTATTCCTACAGAACTGTTTTCTTGTATTTTTGTGTTTTCTTTCCACTTTGTAACACTTTCTCTCATCACTTTGTTTTTATTGTGCAACCTCAATAGGGTACTTATGGAAAAACTTTCTTCAGCCTACTGCTCACTGTAGCATAAGGTGCTCCTTCAAACAACAATGGCTTGTACCTCCTCTGAACAAAAAGGTTAAAGCAATCCTTTATCAACAACACAGCTTCTCACCCCCACATCATGGTCCTCAGCAGGGACTTCCCCCTCCTCTTTGCTTGTGGGAACCTCCTTGGAGAGAAGGCTGTAAGTTGTGACAACAACATCATATCCAGAGAGCCTGCATAAAGAAAAAGAACTAATCAGGAGCAAGAACAAATGAGGAATTCAAAGCAGACAAGATGCACAAGGTTTAAGAGTTACATAGTTCTACAAGAGCTAAATGCAGAGTTTTACAGAAAAACGAACTTCATAGCAAGTCAAACAGGAAGGACAGATTGTCCCCATTTTATGCATACTGAGAGTAGACACAGTAAGCTCAAGAAGATGGTTAAAAGTCGGTGGTACACAATGCACACCACATGAGGTAAACACTACTCAGAATGCAGCACCTAGAAAAACTGCTCAGCATGGCCTGAAGTGATGTAGAAAGCTTTTGGATCTAGACATCTAGCTGATAAATATAATCACAAAGCATGAGCATGGAAGAAACTGCCACTGAATCTCTGCAAGCAAGATATGAGTTTCAGAAGATGTATGCTGTGTTACCAGGAGCAGCAATAGCCTGTACCAGAATCACCTGGCATTGGTACAGGTCATTAAGGTTTTATACATCCTGAGAGCAGACATCAGCCTGACATTCTATATCCTCCACATTTCCGTCTTCATGTTCTTCCAACATTCTACAGCCACTGAATTTCAACTCTTGATGTACAGTCTCTTGCTAAGTAGTGTTTTACTTTTCTTGGTCATGTTTACAGTTGAGCACTTACACCTCTGCATGTTTATCTCGATTTGTCCCGTGGTACAAATAGACCCTCAGTTTTCCATAGCCTACATGTCTGTCAATCTCTTTCTTCCAGTGATGGATCAAGGATGCAGGACAAATAATTAAAGTGCTGTATGCCGGGATAACAATGGAATCTGGAGGAAAAAATTGCAGGCAGGTTTTAGTGTTTTCACATTAGACTACAAAAATGAAATTTTGGATAGTTACAACAAGTAAAAAAAATTTCCTGTGAGCAGCACGTGAAGCAGGTATCTCCACTATGCACTCCTGGGCACTGTTAGTTTTAGGAGGAAAACAAAAAATCTCTGCTTAGACACTAAAGTGTCACTTGATATCCACTCAGTTATGCTATAAATCTGAGCAAGTCATTTGGATAAAGTGGAAGACTAGAAGACAGGAACTAACTTGAATCTTTTCTGAGAATACGATGCCAAATAAATGCTTCTTTTTTGTTGTTCTAGCAAATTGAAATGTCACCATTTTGAGCCATGTTTAAACAATAATAACAAAACAAGAACCAAGCACACTGTCAGTCAACTTGGCAAAACTAGAAAAAGCAGACCAAACATGGGGATGGAGACAGTGGCAGGTTGTTGTTTCAACTCTCTCTCCAAAAAAAAAAAATCTAACTCCTGTATCCATAGACAAGAAAAACAACCTTATGAGGGTTGTATTTCAAAAACCAGAAAAAATAAATCACAGGAAGGTGAGGAATAATCCAAGTCCTTACGCTAAGCAAACTATGCAAGCATTCAACTTTTTTCAAAACAGCATATGCAGTTTTTACCTGATTCAGAAAAATAGCCGATAAAAACTGCCCACACTACAGAAAGTAACAAGTTGTAAAATCCTACACTCCCAGTGGAAGAACAAATACCATTGATCAAAAGAAAGGCTTTGCAAGGGAGTGCAGTAAACATTAATTCCAATGGAATTTTCCTACAGAAGGGAAATAAACATGGATAGAAATTGTTGAGGAGTCATTAACCTCTATAACCTGTACCCGCAATGCTTCAAATATTTAAAATGGCACCACATAGTAATGTATGTATTGTATGACAGAAACAACTCTGTACCATTTTTGGAGAGCCACATTTCTAGCTTGTTGTTTCTTTTCTCTGTCTTCAGCTGCTTCTGGGCCAGAATCAGAGCAATCATTGTTAGAGTCTTCCCCAAGCCCATGTCATCGGCTGGAAAGAGAGACACAGAAGTTATGATGACCTGCAGAAATGAGCCTACCTAGCTCGTATCTACACTGAAGTAGCTACCACAACAGAAAATGTCCTGGACAATCGTGGAATCAAAAATATACATCAGGGTACACTTTAGTAAGGAGTTAATAGCTATAATCAGTCAAAAGGCAAAGAAAAGCAAGCCCCTTGGCCTGCCTACAAAATAGCTAGTTGTTGGCCTCAGAATAAACTATCTACCAAACTTTTGCTGCCACGTATCTGCCCCCCAAAATGTACTTTCCCATTCTGTTGCTTACCCAGAATTCCTCCACATGGCCTCTGACTCTCCCTCCAGAGCAGCCATGCAAGTGCTTGTTTCTGGTGCAGCAGCAATGGAACCTGAGAGAATGAGAAAGAGGATTTGAACGAAACATGTTGCAGAGTTCAGACACTTCTGCTTTCTGTACCAAATTACACAGCTGAACTGTCCTACTACAATCCTACTAAAATAAGTTTGCCTAATTATTCTTTTCCCACATGGACAGGGATACCCAATAGAATCAGGAGATCAGCAGTACCACGGATCAGTCTTGGCAATGTTTTAGTCACAACACCATCCTAGACTCTCACAGCACCCTGAGGACAAGTGAAGGCAGCTTTTTCAGGTGGAAAATCCACACAACCCTGCCATGTTCACAGCAAGCATCACTGTCAAGCAGCGGGATTGTAAAGACTTCCTCTTTTCTCATGACGTTTAAAAGCCCTACAGACTCTTAAGAGGCAGGAAGGATGACTACATACCACCACTACAAAACATTTGATGACCTTCCCCAGCACTGAAAAGGTCCCAAACGTATCTGACAAGTGATGCAACACACATACATGAACGCACCACCTTGTAGCAGCATGTGTCTCACAATACCTTGCGTAAAACCTCAGCTCCAGATTCTGCACCACTGGACAGATCAAGAGCTGCTCTCTGGCAGATGAGAACTGACTATCCTGGAGTCCATTGGGTTGCATGAACTTGACCATCTGCAAATACTTTTAAAACACTTTTTTATAGCTCACTGGGAGACCTATCAAAGGAACAATAGCAAGATTCTCAGATAATCTATTTCTCAACAGAAACCTGCCTCTACTCTGCCAATCATATAGAAATGTTGGTGAATTGCTTTGTCTTTGAAAAACTTCATTCAAACACTAAATATTTAAAAGACACCATGGCAAGAGGTATAACACTGCTATTTGCAATCTACAGCAACTTTGTAGATGGGAAGTAATTAGACTCTTCTCCCAACAACTGAAATTGTGAAATAATTTAAAACATGAAAGCAAAGGATGTGCTAGGGTATCACTCTGATGTTATGCTTCACGATGGAGGTGACAAGACACTTCCAAAGTTCAGCAACACAACTTTCTCCATCCTTGCCAACTCACCTTCAATCCAGGGGGATCTTCAGCTGCTGTCTGCTCTGTCGGACAGGATTCTAGAGATTTGTGAAGATGTTTAATAGCATCACTTGTGGCACGGTGTACAGCCTTGAGTCGGTCTTCTGTCATTCTTCCACCATACAGATTCTGTACACCAGAGGTCACTGAAAAGATACAGTACCACGTGTGAGATGTTTACAAAGCTACCTCTCCCAAGGAGACGTACCATCTCAGAGACTGATCTCAGTGACTACAGAAGCCCAGGGGATAGTATGCAGCTCATAGTAACAAAAAAGGTTTAGTACTGTCATATATCCACAAGCTGCAGGTTCCTCAGACCTAGTCTTCCCCAGTGTTTTTTTTAAATGAACAGGCTTTCCATACTTACTTCCAAAACCATGACCGTAATATTCACTGGAGCCCAAAGCAGCAGCAGCAGAAGGGTGACTGTGCAAGCCTGAAGAGGTCCCAGCTTTATGATCCCTGAGAGGCAGTGGTGTTATCAGCTTTGTACCACCTGGTCTGCCAAATGGGTTAGGCAAAGGTTCCTCACAACAGCCACCGCTTGCACCATCCTCCCCTTAAGAACAAAGGAATTGCAGGGTGAAAAGGTTGCACAGTGGACCTTAGAGCCTTGCATTACAGCCCAAAGAAGGGCTTTCATTTAGCCTGATGGTCTGCTTGAAAAGGTTGCATGGTCACAGTGATTTAACAGACAGGAGTTACCAGACCAGCTGAGCCACCACAGCTGTTAACATGTACGCACTTAGCCTACTCCTACTCGGCAGGCAATGTAGTTCTTCAGCACAGGCCTCACTGTATAGTTTATACCAACATAGTAAACTCTGCAACTGTGACTAGATTAACACGTACATAAGGACAGTTGTATACGCCATTTCTAGTGTTCCACTGTTCCTGCTAAAGACATCTTCCTCGGCAATTATTTGATCAGGAAAAAAACAATCAAAACATCCAAGAACAAATGGGCCAAGAACTCTGAGCATTTCTTTCCTCCTGCAAAGGTCTCTTGCTTAAAACCAGATCTGGAATAAGGCATCAGGACTGCTTGTTGTATGGTGGCCCACAAGGGGCTGTTTTCTTGCTAAAGACCTTCAGTTTCCAGACCTGTCAAACTGGACCTTTTCATCAACACAATCGATACTATTATCACAGAACAACTCTGCTGTTAAGGTGATGGTGCAGGCAGCTCAACAAAATGCCTCTCTGCCACAACCACTTGATACTAGTTAACAGAATTCAGAAAACACATTACAGCCATGGCACACTGGAAGTTGTTTATCTTGTATATGCTAACTCACTCACTCAGAGCGACTATCTGCATGAACAGCATGACTCCATACTGAAACAAAGTGGAATTTAACCCTTCTCTGGCAAGTTCTCAGAGGAACGCCTGCCTCAGTCATACAGCCAAAACTGGGAAAAGAACTAGTCCTGATGATGGGAGGAGCCCCTTGGGAAATCACCACCCTTCAGAAGAAGTGCTTGAGTTGCTCCATTCATTTTCCTTCCCTTCTTTCACAGCTAACACATTTTTTGATCTTCAGTGAATGTCTACAAACTTTATATAAGTCACAATCCATATATAAAAGGTATGTTATTTTCCCACAACATTAAAAACTATAGAAAAATGAAACATTTTGCAAAGTTTGGTTTAGAAAAAAAAAAAGCCTTACCTTTTTCAGCAGTATCTGTTGTTGAAATGTTAAGAGCACTCAGTGCAGCTTCCAAATCCTGCACTTGCTTTAATAACCTTTGCCCTTTATCTGGCAGTACTTGGATGTTCACTGTAGCCAATGTATTCTGCAAAACAACAACAACAGAATCCAAAAGCTGAATGTGCTTTACCAAGCTTTCTGCCAAGAGAACAATCAGGGAGTCAAGAGTTTAAAAACACTGATCTTATACTACAGTAATTTATATTTTAATACAGTTCTACAATCTCCAAAAACTTTTAAGTACCGTTTAATGCAATTAAATAGTCTTTTAGCAGAAAATAAATTAATCTTTAGTATACTTCAGAAAAGATAAATTGATGCAGGCTCCCTCCCACCGTTTTATGAAACAGGATGATCAGGTAGTCAAGAGATTCAGACAATCTTAACATCTCTCAAAGCACCCAAAGTCCAAACTGCTTGTATGTTTCTATATACAGCTAGTTTATTTAGTCTTCATGTGAGCTGTTGCATCTAGATCACTCTTTCTATGCAATCTTATGAGAAACAAATAGTCACATTACTTAAAAAGGTTAAGCTTGCCGCACAGTTTTATATCTTCCACAAATTAAGTATAAGGCAGACACATAAATCATCTCAAATTAAAACAACTAGCATGTGCCTACGCTTAATTCCCTCCCTTTGTCCCACCCTTCCAAACACTCTATTTCAGCAGTTCTGTTGTGAGGAAATACTCTATTCTGATTGCTGTCACAGGTGAGGGAAGTCACTCCAAACACAGAATGAAACAAAACAAAAACAAGTAACAGGTGCAATGAGTCACCTTCTTCTGCCTCAGCTGGACTTCAAGATGGTTGCGAAGAACCTTGGGATTCTGGTGTCCTTCCACCTGAAGTGATGCTGCAGCTCCTGCCAAAGATGCCTCCTGCGTACTCTTGCCTGATACCCCTGCAAGAACCTCTCTTGGTTGCAAAGCCTCAACTGATTTCTCTGGTTCATTTTTACCTGACGAAGAATAAACAAGTACTACTTCATGACTGGCAGGAACTTTATCAGCAGGCTGTTCCAGCCCTGGCCTGATTTGTGTCTTAGATGCTGCTGCTGCATCTTCTCCTTGCTTCAGGACAGCACTTTGTGATGCTACTTGTGGTACTGTTGTGGAAATTGCATTTTCTTTAGACAGTGGTTTCGTCTCTCCATTCTTCCCAATGTAGTCTCTCTCTCTGGTTTCTGTATCTCCACAGCTTTTTAAGCTTTTCCCTCCAAGCTTCACTTTCTCTTGAAGCTTGGCACTTGTACTTTGCTTTCCAGGACTTACTGGAAAGAGTTCTGATCTCCCACTTGGCTCTTTCTCCACATATTCAGGTGATTTCTTGGATTCCCTACCACTTCCTACATGTTTCACTTCATCCTGCGTGTTTTTCCATTCCCAAGCCTCAGAAAGAGTAAGTTTAGATTCAGACACTTCCCTGAAGTGTCTTTCCTTAGGCTCTGGATCACTACTATTTCCCTTGAATTGTTTCTTCTCAGTTTTCAGCCCTTCTAGATGTTCTCTCTCTGCAGAGGAATCAGAGGTTGACTTCTTTTCTTCATGCGACACCATCACACTTTCTTTCTCCACATCAACTCCTTTTCCTTTACTTTCCTCTCCCTTTCCTTGCTTAATTTGTTTCCAGGCTGTTTGTTCACAATTCTTGTCTATCACTTTGAATGGATTTCTTTGGCCACTGGGATTGACGAGAGGTACTTTCTTGGGCTGTGATTCTAAGTTTTTTGACACTTGGGTAGCTTTTGGATCCTGCAATATACATAAGTAAGTGCTAACGTTAATTATTAAAACCTGCTAACTATACACACAACACAATCATCTTAAGCAAGACTTTGTTCTCTGTGAACATCATCTTTCCTGTCATTTTAACAGGACCAGGATAAACACTTTACAAGGAAAACAAAACTGCTCTTTTTCTCCTGCCTTTGCCATTCCCATGTTTTTTTGGGAATCAAGTTCCAACATCACCATTCTTAAGATTATGGCTGGAAATCCAACCCAAGGGTGTGTGTTTGTTTTTCCCCAGACTGGTTAACAGTGATTACTACGCACAATTTTGGAGTACAAAGTCACATTTGGAGGACAACAAGCCAATAGCTTTTCAGTTAGAAAATACAAACTCTCCCACTATATAATCTCAGAAGTGATTATATTAGAAAGAATGAAGTCACACTGAAATAACCTGATACTGTAATATAAATGAAACATTCATACCTGCCATGGGACACTTCCACACCATTTCTTCCCATTCAACTTACTGTTAACACATCGGTAAAACAGCCTACAAAAGAATACAGCAAGATTTGAACCAAGAGAGACAATAAAGGAACTCCAAGCATTCTTTAAAAATTAGCTTGCACTGAACACATCACAAAGATGACCACTTGATCTGCACTTTACATTCAGACTTCTGCACAGCAAAAATCATGAACATTGATTTTCTTATAATAAGCTTTGTTTTGTAATAAGTTATTTTTGTAATAACCATTCTCTGGATTAAGATTCTTAAGGCTTGGGGCTTGTTTTGTTTTGTTTTTGTTTCAAATCTTGAAATGAAAGTTCAAGGTGTAGTGTTAAAAAATTGCTGAGATAAAAGCAGTATGTTTCAGAACCTCCAAAATCTCACAATTTTAGAGCACAAGAAAATAGCTATTCTTAATATTTACACTACAAGGACCACTTCATCTTTAAATCATCCAAGGAACAGACTTAGGAGAACTTTTTAAAATCTGCCGTCAACAAGGACAGCTAGAGGAACTTTATCTGAAGTACAACTGCTGAACTTGAAGCAATCATCATGAAACTTTGATGAACCCAACAACAGAGCTATATTCAATCCTATGAAAAAGAAACGCTAACTGATCACTCAGACTTGTATCATTGAATATCATCACTAATAAAAATAACAAACGTTTAGAAACATACTAAGTAAAGGCCTCTAGGCTGGAAAAAAAAAAATCAGTTCCGCAGGTCAGCCATCACAGCACAATTCCAAGTGTTCAAATCTATACAGCAAACCTTGGTTTCCACTTTGTGGAACTTACTGGTATTCATCTCTGTCCTGCTGCTGAACCAGAACTTGCAGCTCCACCATGAATCCCTCATGGATCAAGCAGTAAGATGCAGGAATACTAAAAAGAGGCAAGGAAAAGAAGAAAAAAGACAACACAAGCCAACACAGGAAGAGCAACAGTGAAAATAATTACTTGGAACAAAATACGTGGAAAGTGTACTCAAAGACAATTTGGCAAAAAATACAAAAGTTTAGAACTACTGACATAGCAGATTTTCCTAAAGCCAGTCATCCTGTGTTAATGCTTCCTCATTTAGTTTTCAGAACATAAGGAAAAGGCCAATACTTTTATACAGGAAATATTAACAAACTCCTGTCTTGGAGTATCTTCCAGTTGCTAAAATTCTCTGCATTGCCTCAAATCAGAAACTTGCCAAACTCTAGGAGCCAGAATCTGAAATGTACTCTAAAAATCTGTGATAGACTAGTTTTTTGGCTGTTTTCTCTACTGACAACAGGAAAGTCTACAAACTCAAGAATCCTGGGGCTGCTGGGGATACTATGTGATAATCTGATTCTTCTGCACCTCCTTTGTCCTAACATCTATTTATGCACAGGTACAGATGAAAACCCTTAACTAGCACTTATCTAAAAGCAGATCTATGCAAAGATATCTGTAAACGTGGGGGTTGATGAAATTAGCAGAGTAGAGAAACTAACTCTCTTTTTCTAACTATGTGATCTGGTTTTGATGAGATGCTATCTTTTCCAAAAGCCACACTTCTCTTTGTAGAAGATAGAGGGAAGTCAGACACTTGTTATGGGAGTCCTACCTATCTTTCACGCTGCCTGTTGCAGTAAGGTACTTAGCCCACCGACAGGACTCGTAGGGACTACTGTGAGCGACCACTACGTGTCCCTGCCCGTCCCACCGCCAGCAGTGACCACCAACCCACCTCCCCCGCCCACGAAGCCCTGCACCTACGGCGCCGGCACGACGAAGCCGCAGGCGGCCGAGCCCCGCGCCCCGCACACGTAGAAGCTCTTCCCCTTGCTGGGGCCATCGCGGACGCCGGTCTTCAGGAAGCAGAGAGAGCCTGCGAGGCGGGACGGGAGCGGGTAATGGTCAGCGGGAGAGGGGCCGGAGCCCTCCCCTCCCAACGGTCGCCAACGGCCCCCACCCGCCGCTTACCGTGCTCCGCGCACGCAACCGCCTCCATCGCCACGCGCCCCCGCCGCCCCGCCCCCGCCGCGCAAAGCAGCCAATCCCGCGGCGCCCCCTCGGAGGGCCCGCCCAGGGAGGGGCGAGGCGGGGCGCTCTGGCTGCTCCCCGCCCCCCGCAGGCGGCGTCGTTGCTCTGAGGGGAAGGGCGGGAAGGGGAGGGCGCGGCTGGCAGGGCTTCCCCCGAGCTCAAAATACTTTTAAAACAGAAACATTTAAAAGTAGTTTTAAGTTAACAGCAGGCTAAACGAAGATCTTAATCCATTAGAAATCGGATTTTTTTTCTTCTGTATTTAAGATGGTGAATACAGTTTTACAGAGTGCGTGCATTTCTGTAACTGCTGCTTTTGCTAATGACAAGTAAAAAATTACTCCGGTAATAACAATTATGGAGACGTTATGATTTGGTTAGCAAAAATATTAACGTTCATGCTAAATACTGGATTAGTGAAATGAATGTTGAGAGCCCAACTCAGTCATGGCACAAGCTGTTGCAGCTCCACTGACCTGCCTGAAGGCTGAGTTTGGCTCATTCCCTCTGTGAAAAACGTGCTTTCTACGTGACGCTAGCGATGATTTTGTGCTTTCACACGTGCCTTGGATTTTTTTGTTCCTAAATACACACCATTATGGCCTAGCACAAGCTTTACTCCACAACCATCCACTGAGACTCACACGTGCCTTTTCTGCATTCACCCACACTTTTGCTCAACTTGTTTCAAAGCAGGAATGTGAAATAAATGGGATGCAGATAAAATACTTGGAGCCATCTGAGGGAAGTGCATACCTTAAGGAGTGTTGACTACTCTGAACAACTGAGACTGTAACATTAACAAGAGCAATAATGACCTCAGTGCAGGGATTTTCCTGGCGAATACTAGGATTTGGGTTTTGAACAAGCACCCTGAATTGCCAATTCATCTAACACACTAGAAGTTTTACGAAATAAATAAAAAATAAAAATACAGGAGCAAGGAGCTGGGATCAATACTTTGCTCATTAGCACATTAACTCCCCATACAGCCCAAGCCCAAAGCAGGCTCAACTCACTCTGCATTTCATCTTGCATTATGCTAAAAGCCATCTTGCTGGCGCTTAAGTGTTCTTGCTTTAAGAGCCTGTTCTTAATCAGCAAACCATGTACTGAATTTTAAGCATGCAGTTAAATCTTACACGGGAATGTAATGGATTCAGGCTAGTTCAAAGTCGAGCTGCTTTGTCCACAGATAGACATAAGCTTGTGCTGAAATATATTTCTCAGTTGGGAACACAGATGAGCAGGGTGTCCAAGTACAGAATTGGACTGAGGCTCTGCCTCGAAAACAGTTTCTGTGCCTTTGAGCAAGCTGCACACAGCCATAATTTAACAGCCATACACACAATTTTTGCCCAGATATAAACATCCTGCCCCCGATTTCCAAAGAATTGGATGCAAAAACTCAAACCATTCTAACGAGAAAACACTTCAAAGGAGGAACAGGAGGAACAGAGAGAGAAAATAAATGTAAATCATTGGTCCTTAAGTCTGTCTGCTACTGACCCAAGAAAGTGTCTTACTAATTTATGTCTCCTTTACATCTTTGAAGTGAGCTTATTAAGGCAGGGCTATATCCCCATAAAGGAAGATAGGGGCTAACCCAAGAAGGCACAGAAAGCTTCCTTAGGCTGGGCATCTTCCTAAGATCCATCTCATCTCTCTTTTCATAAAGAATCTTTCCACCTTTGCAGCTGGTTTCATTTCCAACTTAATGCATTACTGCATTTTCCTTTGGCAAGAAGGGCTGATCAGCCCTCTCACAGAGGCCTAAACAAGGTCATGTCTGTACAGTGCTTAGAACATGCAAAGTGCAATGTAAGTGCTAAATGTTCTTATTCTGCAGACTAATGAATTAAAACTCCCAGAAATATAGGCACTGAGGTAATTATTGCTTAAATACTACATCCCCCCATGATTAAAAAATAATTCATAGAACTTCCTTCTATACAAAAGATGAATCCTGAATATATCATTAAAGTAGTAATACCGTATTTATATCCTGTCTTCCTGCAGCTGGAGCATGCCCTTTTAGTAAAGGCAAAACCAGGGAACTGAACTGAAGTTCTTAGAGAACTAAGAACTCTGCACTGACAGTTTCCCCAGATATCTGTGCTATTTCCAGCAGTGGTCTGCTTCCACCCATTACATCCAGAGAAGCTGGTGTCTCGTAAAGCAGAAGCAATATACAATTCGGTTTCATATCTAACATTCTGACAAACAGACAGGAATATCTGCTAGTGAGGTTAAATAGGACCATGATGTGCATGAGCTATTGGTAAAGCTCAGTTTTTGTCCCTTATTAAGTCCATGCTCCATCATTTGGTAGTCTGTGACAGTAAGACTGTATGTAGTATCCCAAGTACGAGCTCCTATCAGGACATTCCAGCTATCAAGTATAAACTGATGATCCTGCTGGCCAGAAAAGTATCACTACAATTGTTATTTAAATACTGCACATACTTGTCCTTTTTCGTTCCTCTATCAGCTTTGGCCAAAAATGGACAGGAGATTTGACAGACTAATGATTTGGCTGATGAATCCAAACCCTGCATTCCTATGCCTTGCATGATAGATTTAAGACATGGCACAAAAGAGTCAATAGCACCCTAAACAGTAAGCAAACACTGCTGCAAAATGCTGATGCAAGTACCAGTATTCAACTGGTTTTTGAAGTGTTGAAAAAACAACTGAAAACATCCCAACAAGGTGTCCTGTTTCCATTAAAACAGTAATAGACAGAGTAGGTCCCGCTTAGTGGTTTTGTTCCATTTCTTTTCATCTAGTTCTCCTGTCAAATATTCCCTTCATCGATGCTCTGCAGTTGAAGTCTTTGGGTAGCATGGGGCCTGATACCACGCCGTGTGTTCATGCTACTTCCTGGCAGAGTCCGCGCAGGGAACAGAGCTCCTGGTAAAGCACCTTCCCCAAACAAGCTGATTTTCACATCAGCTTCAATAGCCCTGGCTAAACTTGATGCATAACTGTCTAGAGATTTATGGACTTCAGCTTTTACGTGAAGAACAGAATTCTTTGCAGCTTCTGAAAGAAAAAAAAAAAACAACAAACATTAACAATCAGCAGTATATCAGAACATCAGCAGTCAAATAGCAGGGCTGTGCAAATGCTTGAATACTGATCCTTTTGAAAAGTTACGACCATGCCTTCTGTAATGACTCTACACAGCACATCTACCAAGGAGTACCAGGATTCCCAAATCATTCGACAAACAAAGCTTCAGAGTGACCACAGGTCAAGAAGAAAAAGACTACCTCCAATTCAAGTAAAAACAAATGAGATCTGATGGAGCAAAATAGATACATACATGTGTAATATTATATGTTAACCATGCACTATGTTTAACGTGTAGTTAGGTGTATTTTGAATGATTTTCTCAGTCTAAGCACACTGAAGTTTATTGGTCCGAATTTATACCCAACTCAAGTTGACAGCCCAGTTTCTACCTATTATATAGACCACAGGATTAGGGACAATGAGAATTGCCGGGCATCAGGCAAGAATTCATGCAGAAGACAGACCAGAACTTTCACTCTCAGTTTGTACTTCCTCTGCTGTAAACTGGACATAAAACCTTTCAGACATTCCCACTGCATTTGGAGTAAGATCTCACACTTCACTGACATCAACAGCAGAGCATAAGAACAATTTAATAACATGTTTTAAACCCAATAAACACTAGATTTTGTGTTTATGGATTAACAATCCCCAAATTCCAAGGGTTTCTTCCATATAGTAAAAAATAAATAAATAATAAAAAAGTCTCACTACTATCCAAAGGCTTAAGTTTGTTACAGCCACACTAGACCCACACTGTGAAACTCAGTTCCACTTCCAGGGGAGAAGTTAGAGAGTTCTGCACACCAGAAAAGGTCAAAGACACAGGTGCTCATTCTAAATGCACTTTTTAAATGAGGCTGCTGAAATTAAAAGTCTCAGCCATCTTGAAAACCCTCAGAAGTACCATGAAAACTTGCTAAAGCCATTAAAAACTTTTGTATTAAGACCTCCCTTCACTGAACTGTACCAAAAAAAAGAGATGTCTGCCCCCTTGTAAGAGGGAAAAAGAATAAGTTTTGCTGAGATGTTTGAAGAGAAAATTCCACAGGAAGTCTTATTATTTCAGAAACATAAAAATCAGCCAAGCTTAATTATTACTAGATACTTGGAGGCATTCTGTTCATTTTTGTACTGTCCACAATCATTTTTTATATGGTAAATTCAGCCACCAATTATCATGTCTTATAGTCCATATTCTTATAACCATTAGCTGAAATTAAACTAACCCTGACATAATTACAGATCATCACACCAACACTATGCTAGCACTGAACCAACAAGTGAGCTAACTGGAAAAAAAAAAATGTAAATGGTTCATCTATTTCCACCTCTATCTATTGGTAAACATTCTCAGCAAAGAGAAAGAAAAGAGAGAAGAAAGAGAAAGGGGGGAGAACTTACCCCTAAGCCCACCTTTAATTTGCTCAACTTCATCTTCAAATGTCACTGAACTCCTCCTTCGAGGAGGACAGACGCAGTGTGGGACAGAAGGGCCATCTGAGCTATAGTCTTCAAGAAGCATTGCCTCTGTTCCTGAAACAAAGCAAGAGTTCTCAGGCAATACAGAGCAACACCAGCATATAATAATAAAGTCATGTGAAGAGATGAGCTGAACTGAAGTAGTGGCAAAAACTTTTCAGTCTACAGCAGCCCCTTAAAAAGATATCTAAACACAGCTTTTTTGGATAAATTTCAGTTTCAATCAAATACTGCACAGAAAAAGATAAGTATCACAAAAAAAAAAAAGATGAGATCAGGGTTTTTTTTTGAAAGGATTTGGAAATATTTTCTCATTAGCAATCTAAAACCTCAAGCAGCTCCAAAATACTCAACCAGAGAGATTATAACATCAATAGGACATCAGGCAAAGGTGAAACCTTACCTTCAGTAAATAAAGGGTGAAGTTGAGGGCAATTTCCACATCTCCTAATCAAGACAGAGGCTAACAATGGCCACCTGAGAAGCAGACAACCACAGCTGCCAAATGTCATGCTTGTAATCAGACCCAAATGGAAATCTGAACTGAAGAATTTTTCTGTACAATTTACTTTGTCTCTGACAGCATATTTTGATTTTCATGAAGTGTATTTTAATAGGGAAAAAAAAAAAAAAAAAGCTTTGTCTGGGAATAATTTTTGTCTGATGAGTCATTTTTTTCAGTGTATGAGTCATTTTCTTATTTCACCTCCCTGGACTTGCTTTGCACCTTTCCAATATAAAACAGCGTATGAGGACAAGGAAATTCACCTTGACAACTCTGCATTGGTTTCACATAAAGGGGAAGACTGCAATCTAGACCTCCCTTGCAATGCTGGTGTCTCTGCTGTATAACGGGGAGGCAAAGCAAACATTCTGGGGAGATACTAGGACTATGCTGAGCGAGCAGCCCTCAGAGACACCAATGTTGCAAGGCACAGCTTCATCTGGCTCAATAACACTTCACTTTCAGCCCACTTACTCCTGTGACACAGAAACAAGCCTTGGACAAAGAACCTTCACAGGTTTCCTAACTCCAGCAGATGGTGATTTCACATCCCTCCTCATCCACTTCAATGCTTTTGATTCCCAAATTTATTCTGTTTGCAATGAGGAGGTGTTCTAATGCCAATTTTACAGGAAGTGAGAGAAAGACATCACTGGGAACATACCTCTAGAACAATAAACTGCTCGATAGGTCTAGTCTTTGCTATTCAACAGTGAATTGTCAGCAGTGATAATTTTTTTTAAAGTGAAACTTGCATGTTCTGCCATGCACCTCCCTTTAGCACACAAGAGAATGAGCTGCTGACCTAAGACACAGCACAAAGTAAGCTACCAACTTGCTATGTTGTTCTGCGGATCAGTTGGGGTTTGAGGCTGTGTCTACTGAAAATAGTTAACTTACTAATCCCTAAAGGTACAGCATCCTCCTCAGAAACGTAGTGTACAATGGAAGGGTGGCACTAGCAACAAAGAGATACTTTCTTCTGTGAAGCAGAATTTTAGCACATTTTTTCAAATGCGCTAATTCACTGCATATTTTCAGATGAAGCTAATGAAGAGACTAGCCTCTTATGTGATAGAGCTGTCCTTTGGAATAACTGATCTAAGACAGCATTTCTAGCAATCAGGATTCAGATCTCCTACTTCACTATTTTGTATACAGCTGGCACTGCTTGTATTTTTTCCATCTCCTACAGCTTCACCTGTTTTTTTTTCCAATGTGAAAAGCCCAGCCTCCATCTACCAGGGTAGATACAGACACTGCATTGCAGGCAACAGGATCATTTACTGCAGCAGGTAGCACTGAAGATGAACTAAGACTTCCTTCTGTTCTTTAGTTCTTCCTAGTAAAGGTATCCAAGGAAGTATTATTTCACAGTGGAGCACCATGCATCCATTCCCAGATGTACAATATCCCCACCACTTCTAACGGCATTCAATATGAATTTGGCTGGTTTGTTTAAACTGCTTGATATCATTCCTCAAAAGATGCTAACATACCATATTCTCAAATGAGGCAGGTTTCATACAATGTTACTCTCATTTATAACATATGGCTGCAGAATACCCACAGCAGGCATTGAGCTACCAGCATAAAACCACTACCAGAATAAATCCCAGCTCCTTAGACTTCCTTTAGAAATGTAAAAAACAAACCTCTACTACCAAGTAAATGTTAGAAGATCACCCTCCGGTGTATATGGAGCAGAAATATTCCTTAACATAACTATAGTGCAGTTAAGGGGTGGCATCTGAAATAACTGCCAGAAAAATCTAGCTACAGTTCTGGATAGACAATGACCAGAAGAGCACTTTTTCCCTTTTCTAAACTTATCTTCAGTTGAGATGTTAAGCAGTGACGCAATTCCAAGCTGAAATGATCTTAAGTGGACATGTTTTAATTGCAGGATGAATGTGACAAGGCCTATGACAAACTAGGAAACAGAGAAGCATTCTCCATGGCACTTTGTTGCTTGGTTTATCGTGGATACCGGGAAAGACTGAAAAATGATAGAAACTGAAGGAAAAAAGCACAAGCAGTGTTTCCTGTTCCCTAGAAGCATTACCAAGGGAGGGTCATTATTCCTTACAGTAAACAGTATTTTCCAAATAGATACACTGAGAGCAAGGAAGGAAAAAGAACTGCAGTGGTTTTGTTGTGACAGCTGGAACAGATGCTTCATGTTATCCATCCACCAAGAGTCATCCGAGTATGCAAATACACTGTCCTAGAGAGTTCTGCCAAGTTACAAGTGCAAACTTCTGCCCAAGAAAAGAGAGCAAGAGATTTTTAGTTACCTGAATCCTGTGAACAGCTGAAACCTGTGTCTCCTGTGCTACTGCTGTTTCCTAACGGCCGTCCGCCTGCCATGAGGGCAGTAAGATGAGGGGACAGTCCCAAATCTGCAAAAGATTCATTCTCATTACACAATGGATGGATAAGAGGTCTATAAAAGTAAAAACTTCTTCCAGTAGTACCAACTTTATTTACTCTATTCCACACAAACATAGAAAACTTTCATATATCCTCGGAGTCCTTCCACATGGCAAGTTTCCTTTCTACCTGAACCATCTCTCTCCCCCTCACACTCTTTGCAATTGCCTGTTTTATCAGCACGCCAGGCTGAACACAGAACACACACATGGAGAGATGGGGCCATTTGTCAGACTCCTCCTAGCCAGAAAACAACCTCGTAGCCACCAGCAGTTGCAATGGGCTGTGACCACAGCAGGAAGTTTACTAGCAAGGCAGGGGCACTGAGACACCCTGCTTCTCCCAAGCCCTCAAGTAAAGAAGGGAGGAGGATCCATGACTCTTACACAGGTGCTGTCTTTGGAGCCTGCAGGAAGATTTACTTTTTTTCTACCAGCCTCTAGCTGGTACAGCTAGCAAATTTGAAGCTATCAGTTTCTTATCACTTGGAAAAAGATAGGTCTTTTCCCTCCCACTCCAGTTCCCAATGTATCCACCCACAACATCTCCTCTGTACAGATACATGGAAGGAAGGAGTGTTAAGAGATCTATTGCACTCTCACAACTTCTGATGTGGCTGCAGCTGCACAACTCCTTCATTTAATTGGAGTATCTCCCTGTGATTCTAGGTTGCAGAAACAGAGGTCTTGCTGCTCTCCCTTTCCTTCTATGTTTCAAATCTTCATTCCCAATTACATAACTTCAGTTCCCAACTCTGCACAAAACATCCCAAGGAACACCATAAAGATTTCCTGGTTTTGGAAGATTCTAAATAGGATCAAAAATCAGAATTTCACTGCATTACTACTTAAAAAAGGAGCTCTGAGCATCTGGAGTCTTCAGCCTGCAACTTAGGGACACATCAAATAGTTTTAGTAATTTACGTGGTTTGACTTCGTTTATGATCTTTTCTTCACAACCATTAAAACTAAAATCTGAGTTTACAGAAATAGTAACTTCAGTGAACCTCAAAGAGCTGTAGCATAAAGCTGGTGTGCTTTATGTGCTGCAAAGTGTACTGTTGGTAGTGCTCAAATCTAGATAGCATGAAATGGCAGGTACGTGAAAAGAAGAGTTTGAGAGAAAATAAGTAACTTATCAACCTCATCACTATGTCTTCCCTGGCAGGAAAAAAATTACTAGAGTAGGAGAAAGAGGTTAACTCCCACCAAAATTCTTCTTCCAATTGTCTATGATAAACCAAACAAGATTGCTGAAGCCTCCAGAAACATCCCACTTTTTACAGAGCCCTGAAATGTGCCAAGTACACACAGACATTGCTCTTAATGGTATTAAGAGAGTACCTTTTGCAGCTACGCGCCTTACCTGTGATCCTATTAGAAATACTGAATAACCTCGAGGTCCTATGCCGCTGAACAAAGGACTCGCGATAATACCGATCCCCGAAGCACATTCCTAGTAGTTCCTTGCGCACTGTTTTGTTCCACAGTCCGTAAATTAAGGGGTGGCAAATGGCACTGGAAAAGGACAACCATGTAGCTAATGTTTCCAAGGCAGGGGAAATACTGTTTTTTCCCCAAAGTGCCTCTGATGTGATTACTACCATGTAAGGCCCCCATGTGATAACAAAAGCGCCAATGACAACCAAGATGGTTATGAAGGCTTTGCACTGGTTTGCAGAGTAGACAACCCCTTGGAAAGCATTCCTTCTGCTGCCCGAGGAGGACGTGGAGGTGCTGGAGTTCTTCCTCCCGTTCCTCTGGGAGTCCTCCTCCACAATGACAACGCTACCGCAGTGGATTTTGCGGGCTTTAATCCTAGCCACACGGAATATGAATCCATAGCAGATCATCATGATCACAAAAGGCAGCAATGCACACCAGATCTGCCAAAAGGCAGTGTAACCAGCCTCTTTGTGCCAGGCGGCCACACACATCCACTTGAACTGGTCAAATTCCAAAGACGACCAGCCAAAGAGAGGAGGGAGGCAGCCAATAAGGGAGTGTAGCCACACATACACAAGAGCTACCACTGCTCTGTTGCCTGTAATCTTCATTGGGTAAACCATAGGGTACAGGACAGCATAGTACCTGGAGGACAAACACAGACACACACAAAAAAGTCAACAGGAGCACAAGAGATGTACAGTAAAAAAGAGCATATTTTAATTATGTTGATATATAGTTCTACTTATAGAACAAGCTCTTTTCTCCAAACCTCAAACCTTAGGGACTCTTTTAAGAATAATTGCATATAAGAATGTAGATCTTTGCAGGCAAGATAGTAAAACTCAGCTGAAGGCACAAATATATCTATTAAATCTGTCCCTATATGCGTAGAGTATAATAGGGAATTTTAAACCATTACTTCTTGTTTTTCAGGTATTATGTTATTACAGCATCATTAGCATCAGAAAAATCTAAATGTATTGCCAGCTTTTTACATCATCATGACAATACTTTCTTCTGTTCTCTGTTAAAACTTCACAGGAGGCTGAAGGAAAATGACATTGCAACAGTACACAGCATGATCCAGTGTGTTGTTTCTCCCGTCTATGAACAGCCAACAAGGCACCCTGTAGAATGACTAGGCAACTAGTTATCATTCGTTATAAAAAGCTGCTTACCGATCTATAGCTATGAGTCCAAGAGTAAGCATGCTGGCTGAGCTGATCAGCATGTAGAGCAGTGCTGAGAAATTGCACCAAACGACTCCAAAGATCCATTCCCGCCTGATGGAGCTGGTGACAACAAAAGGTAGCACCAGTACGGAGAGCAGAAAGTTGGAGAGTGTCAGACTGAACACAAACTTGTTGCTCAATGTGAGAAGGTAAGACTTCCGATAGAGGGTGACGACAATCACAAGGTTGCCCAAACAGATGAAAATAGCAATGACGATTATAGCAATGGACTCAGTGACTCTGACTGCGTCGTCCTCCTGCGTGGTGAGGTTCCTCAGGCCATTTGCGTTGCTGAGGGAGGAATTGCTGCTCATGGTCAGAGCGCACAGAGCAGGAGCAGCCAAGACATGCTGAGCAGCTAGAAGTAGAACACCAGCACTCAGAAACATTTAGGCAAGATTTCCTCACACCCTCTCCAAAGAGGAGAGACCATTTGTCTGCATTAATTAAACTTTACCTGTAGGATGCAGGAAACCATTTTAGATGGGAAAGTGAAGGGACAAGAGATGGCTTACAGGTACACTACAGGTCAATGACAGAGCCAAGCCTAGAAAAGTGAAGAAACTATCTGAAAGACAAAAAAAGGGAGGGAGAGGAAACAAAGAAAATTAACAAATTTTATTTACAAATTTTCTAAGTATCTTACTTGTTTCTAAGCCATACTTGTGAGCTGTACATCTCACAGTCCCTTCATATAGGCCATGAAGAAACAATAATAATGTAACTATTAGTCTTTATTTCTCTTACTTAAAATACAGTTTTATAAAAAACATTCCCCCCCCCCCCCTTTTTTAAATTCTGCCTGTTTATCCCGATTTTTACCTAGTATTCTGCCTATGCAGCATTTGTTGCTGGTGCGTGGATGCCTGGCTAGTCATACCCTGCTGACTTTCTTAACAGTTGCCAAGTAACATTCAAAGACTCAGGGATCATTGCACGTACACTCCTAATGCCACTTCTCCATGTTCACAGTCATCTTAGCTACATCAGTGGTTCAGTTTTATCACCAGCATCGAAGGACTAGGGTGAAGCAGCCTTCAGTACAGCAGGTTCAAAAGGCACTTTGCTGTGGTCCGCCCTATAGTAATGTTTGAGAACTCTTAACCTGTGATTTCTCAGCGCTCAGCACCCATCCCAATGACTCGCAACCTCATTTTGTCACATCTCAGGGTTTGAAAACAAAGTTTGGTTTCAACTTTCCAATACAGAGTTGACATTTGGAAATGCGGGACTCAAGAGAGGTACCTCAGCGGTGGCAGTGCCCACCCGCTGCTCCCAACCGGCCAGCACGCTCAGTGCCTCTCCATCCGTGAGGCTGCTGTGGCCCTCGGCAGCAATGTCAGGCTGGAAAGCCATCTTTTCCTTCATTTTTAACCGGGCTAGAGCCTAACTGAAGGCATTATGGGGCCATGTTTTGTAAAGCGTAGCTTAGCTCTTCGGCGAGGCAGCTCACCGGCGGCTCGCACAAGCTCTTGCCCTCAAGTTTCCCTCCCTGGGTGCCCGCACCGCCTCCGGGAGCCCTTCCGATGCCTTCCTCCCGGCGCCGACGGTGCCAAGGCGGCTGCTCCCGGCCGCCCCATCCCCTCAGCGCTGCGCCCCGTCCCGCTTCACCAGGACGAGGAGGTGCGGAAAGAGCCCAGAAAAGCCGACGGGCACCCAGCAGCGACCAGTTAAGGGGGGCGGCCCGAGGGCCCGGGGAGGGCCCCCCGCCGGGGAGCGCCTCCATTTTGCCCCCGCGCTCCCTCCGGCAGCGAACAAAGGCCGGGGGCCCGGCGGGGAACGGTTTCCCCCGGGCATCCCTCGCCTCGCCTCAGACAGCCCCGCACCATCTCCGCCCGCCCCTTCGGCGGAGAGCGGGGCCCGGCGCCCCCTGCCCCGCCCCGTAACGGCGGCGCCGTCCCGCACTCACCCGCCGCCGTCTTCGCCAGGGCGGGAGCTTGCGGCTGAGGGCGGCCCGGACCCCCAGCAGCCGCCCGCGGAGAGGCGCCGGGCCTCGCCGCGCCATGCCCCCGCCCCGCCCCGCCGCGCTCGCCCCCTCTCCCTCTCCCCACCCACCGCCGCCTCCCTCCATTTTCTCGCCGACAGCCCCCGCCCTGATGGCAGGGGGGTCTCCGGGGCCCCGCCGGCGCTGCTTGCCGTGCCTCAGCGGCAGCCGCGCCCCTCTCAGGAACAGTGTGGTCAGCAGGGCCGAGGAGGTGACCGTCCTGCTGTTCTCGGCTCTGGTGAAGCTGCACCTCGAGTGCTGTGTTCAGCTTTGGCCCCCACACTACATCGAGGCCCTGGAGAGTTTCCAAAGAAGGGCTATGAGGCTGGTGAAGGGCCTGGAGCGCAAGTCCTGTGGGGAGCTGCTGAGGGAGCTGGGGGCGTTTGGTCTGGGGAAGAAGAGGCTCAGGGGAGACCTCGTTGTTCTCTACAGCTACCTGAAAAGGTGTGGGGAGCTGGGGGTCGGCCGCTTCTCTCAGATAACTAGTGATAGGACTAGAGGGAATGGCCTCAAGTTGTGCCAGGGGAGGTTTAGGTTGGAAATGAGACATTTCTTCTCATAACGAGTAGTCAGGCATTGGAACAGGTCGCCAGGGAGGTGGTGGAGTCACCATCCCTGGGGGTGTTTAAGGGAAGGTTGCATGTGGTGCTCAGGGACGTGGTCTAGTGGGTGACATAGGTGGTAGGGATGGTTTGACCAGATGATCTTAGAGATCTTTTCCAACGTTAACAATTCTAGGATTCCTCCAGCCAGGCCCTGGCTCTGCTCGGTTTATCATCCTCAGGAAGCCCCAGGACTTCTCAGCTCCAGGGGATCAGAGTTGTGTGCCCCACCACTGTGACAACTCAGAGCCCTGTTCAAAGCTCAGAGGCTCGACATAAACCCAGGAATCCATTTTCCAAGGGAGGAGAAATTGCTTGCCCGACCATGTGGGTCAAGTAAGTCCCACACAGAGGGGCAGATCCCAATTGTTTGACTTCCTAGGCCCTCTGAAAGCTACTAAAAATAACACAGGTGTCTTTGTGTCCACAGCATACTTTGTGAGAGCTGTTTTTCCCTTCCCAAGAAGCAAGGAGGTGTACTCAGAGGCGTGAAGGACAACCTACATGCCGTGATGGTGCTTTCCTAGCGCCAGCCTTCCCCACTTCAGGGCTCCCAGTGTGAGGACAACAGTTGAGACTCAGCCATGCCGCTGCCCTGGAGCAGAGCAGAGGGGGCCTTCTGTGGCAGGGCCATTGCGTTCTGCCCGCTGTCTCGCTCACCCCAGCACAGCAGCCTGTCCAGCCATGCCCCGTGCCAGGGAAACATGCTGGCGAGCTGGGCTGCCTGTCCCCAGTGATGCAGAAAAGCGGGACTGGCATCCTCTTCGTGCATCCCAGAACGGTTTTACACCCTTCACAGCCAGCGGTGCCGAGGGGGTTTCTAAAGTACTTTCGGCTTTAATTTCGACGCTTTTTGAAGATCCCCTTTAGACAACATTAAAGAACACAGCCAACCAGTGCGGGATGATTTCACACACATGTATACACGGACATACGCGGTACATAAAATACCCCAAGACGCCTGGAGCAAAACGCAGCGAGGCAACAACCGCGGCTGCCCGGCAGGCGGGCGAGGCAGGAGGGCGCCGCGGGGCTGAGGCGAGCTGCGGCACCACCCCCTGCCGCTGCCGGAAGGGGAAGGCGGTTGCGGAGGTTGCGGCGGCGCCGTCGCTGCCGTTAGGGCTGCGGCAGGGAGCCGTGCCGAGCCGAGCCGAGCCGAGCCGTGCCGGGTCGTGCCGCCCCTTCCGGCCCCTTCCCGGCGGCGGGGCCGTGCCCTCGGCCTGCGCCATGCACCCCGTTTTCCAGAGCAGCCGGCGCGACTTCACCTTCGGGCCCTGGCGGCTGAGCGCCGCCCGCACGCACATCATGAAGTCGGCGCAGGCCGAGAGGTGAGGCGGGCCCCGAGAGCCTGGGCCCTCTCTCGGGGCGGGGGAGGGAGCCCCTGCCCGCGGCAGAACCTCACATTGTCGGCTTCTGCTCGGTTTTGTCTCCTGCGAGGATGCTCTGGCGTGGAAAATGGGGATGGTTTGGGTTACAGATGTTGTTTTTAACGATGCCTAACGGTTTGGGAGGTCTGGACCTGAAGCGCAGTGACTAGAAGCTTGCTTTTCTTATTTACCTTTTAAGAGACGTTAAGATGCCTTTAAATGCGATCAACAGACTCATAAGCCATCTTACGGTAATGCTTATTTCAGCGTCTTTCATTAAAAATTGATTGCTTGCTCTCTACTTCTACCAGCAATTTTCATGGCTGTAAAACTGTTGCAGAAAATGCTGCTGTGTCAGCATCAAGTACTTAAGTCAGATTTGCTAATGTGGAACTGAGCAGTTCAGCTATTTAGTGCTAAATTAGCACTAGTGGCAGCTGAATTTGACAGATAGTGGTTTCAGATTCTGGAACAAATATACAGAAATCTTGTTAGTCACGTTAAAGGTAACTATTCATGTTGCTTTCATTTTTTTCCAATGAAAATATGTTTGCTGAAGTTCCCTGGTATGGAATTTACACTTTCTTTCTACATTATATTAAACTATGTAAACTTTATTATTTTATATGTTATAACACCATCATAATATTTTTTTGAATTTTATATCTGTCTCAAAACATGTAAAATGATATTCTATTCCATCTTTATATTCACTAAATACTTTTAACTAATGGTCCTGTATTTTTTGCAGTTACAGGTAAAAAGATTTGAATCCTGTGTTTCTCTTGTTCCTCTGTAAAGAGAACTCAATGTTCAGCTAAGTTTTGCCTGTGTTCTGCAACAGAAGGACTGTTATTGCAGTGTCCCATTTTTTTCTGGCATGTTTGCAAAGACTTTTTGGGCAAGATGTTACCCCCTAAAAATGAAGATCTTTGTTCTTAAGCTCAGGAGGATGTTAATTCTTTTCATTATCTGTAAACAAGAGAATCTAGAACCTGCCAGTCTGGAAGCCAAACTACCTGTTGTATTCATCTTCTGTTCTATTCGGTTTCTTTAACTGTAGCTATTTTAAAATAAACAGTTATCTCTGTAACTTTCAAAAATTACCTTTATCCCTTTTCAGGGATGCAAAGATTTTCAGAATGTGTTGAAAAAGGCAGAACAATAAAGGTTCAAGGGATACAATGCAAGCTTGAAAGAATGGAGAGGATTTTGCACGGTAGGGAAGAAAAATCCCGAATGAGCTGTTTACGTGCAGGGGTTAGTACCTAACATGAGATAATCAAAACAATTCCTCCATTTCAAATTTGATGGGTCAAAAACTATCTAGTTGCAAGTGCTTTTAGTCAGCGTCTTTTTATAATACATTTCTTTTGGCATTTTGCCTTCTTTATTGCTTGGAGAACATCATTATTACTTGCAGAAATTAGATTTCTGTCAAGCAGAAATCACAAAGGTCCATTGGCAACCTCTGCAGATGTGAAGGATTAAATGAGCTATAGCTATACAGCTTCATCCTGTCCTGGGGTTGGTCTTTGCACAGCGAGGGGCAGTCGAAATGGAAAAGTGTGTAACTCTATGCTGTCTTTTCTGGGAAAAGCATAGGATCATCTTTTCGAGGTCTTCAAATTGCTAACCAAACTGAAAAAAAAAAAAAGGCATATGTTCTTTCATATTGAGGATTATAGAAATAACCACTCTTGTTCAGGAATGCATTATTAGCAATACAAAAGTTGTGAGCAGGATGCTTTTTTTTCTCCCCATGTTGAATGTTTCTCAATTAGTTGTATTTCCTAGAGTTTTCTTTTCAGATGCTGTGTTTGTTTAATCTTGATGAATAAAGCACCTAGTGGTAGGGAGGAAATGGTAGAAGTATATGAAGTCTTCTGCTAAATAATGTCAGAGTGCATATAAAGCACCGTGTGTATATATTTTTATATAGTGTATGTATAAAAATGGATATAAAACAAAAAAGTGAGGTAGGATAGCTTGAGATTTTCAGCAGGGATCATGCTTGTTCAGTTCATGACGTATGGCTCTGTGGCTTTCATGCTGAGAGGTTAAAAATACCAATATGTGTCCTCTTCAAACTTGGGAAAGTAGTACAGCACAGGAATGTCTTCTGCACTTTAAACGTACTTTGCCAGGGTTGTTTTCGGTCTCTTTTCTGTAAGCTTCCAAAGATGAAAGTATGGACCACTGCATAGTGAATTTAAACTTTCTGACAATAAGTGCTCTTTTATAAAACCTCTTTTTGGTGCCTGCAAAAATAGCTCATGGACCATCCAGGGGTTTGTCTGCAACAGGTTGAAATCTGCCACTTCATGCTTATAGGATAGTTTTTGATTCCCTGTGTATGAGGCTTTTGTACTAGCCTGATGCAGAAGGAAAGCTTTAGGAAGAATCTTATGGTAGAAAAGTAACTTCAGATCAATGATTCTGCAGTTCATCTCAGATGATTAACCGGGAAAATAACAAAATTATGTAAAAATATACTGATGGCATCATGTAAATTACTTGGTCTAGAGAATATGTATTCCAAAACAGCTGGATTTCACTGAACTATAGTGACTGATCTCTCTTATCGGGCTTTCATTTTTCTGTGCAGGTTGGCTGAAGAATTACACATGCCTTCCCTGCCAGAGATGATGTTTGGAGACAATATCCTAAGAATACAGCATGATCGTGGTTTTGGAATTGAGTTCAATGCAACAGATGCTTTAAAATGTGTCAATAATTGCCAAGGTATGATCAAAGTGGCTTGTGCAGAGGAGTGGCAAGAGAGCAGGTACAGTATTTTATCACCAGTGGGCAAGTACTATTGTGTTGTATGTGAAACTGTCATAAGGTACTTAAAGTCACAGACTGGGCTCCTGAAGACCACATTGCATTTAGTTTTGCCATAGATACAGCGTGTGATGACAGAAGTCACCTAGCTTTTCTTTGCCATGACCATGCTATCTGTTACACGGGGTCATCTGTATTTTTAAGTTGCTTCCTGGCTTTCTTATAATAAACCATATGTTTAATGTGGTTTAATTCTTTTTATTCGAACTTGTAGGTCCTCAAGGATTACAAGACTGTATCTTTTGGTGTTTCAAAGTGCAAAACACTGTACATGTCCAACATCTTAGCCTTAGGAATATAGCAGGACAATTACCGTGCATGAGAACTAATTGTACTACTTAGTATTTACCAAATTAGTGGTAGAGCACCTAGGAATAAGTCAAGGAAAGAAATCAAAGCTGTCATAAAAACTAAGGCAAATAGCAGTGTTAGTCATTTCTGTATGTTGTCAGCAGTTTATATTGTGCCTGCTCAAAGAACAAATGACTACTGTTGAAAAAATCAGTTCGCACCAAACTAAAAGTCTTTATTTTGTCTCGTAAGATTACGATAGTACTAGCACAGGAATTCTGGTAATGGTTTTCTAATTCACAATGAAAACACAGATGTGAAAGAAGCAATACTGGATGGTTAAGTCTTGACATCATCAGTCCAGAATAGACAATACTGCTGCTTTTCTTGAATTGTTAGGACTTAAGTATTATGATCCCCACGCTTAACCTTACATGAGGTTGTAAGTTTTTTTATAATTACTACAAAGTATGCTATATTCTTTTTCACTTCTTGAGGAGTGAGACTGAGCACACTAAGGAAGTAGTCAAGCCGTATGACTGGACTTACACAACTGACTACAAAGGAACATTGCTGGGAGATACTGCAACGTTGAAGGTAAGCATTTTCTCCTTGTTAATGCTGATTACTTACTGTTTCAGTCAAACACAAAACGATTCCTTTTATGAAGCTGTCAGTAGGCTTCTTTTAAAATTTTACATGGTTCTTTGTTTCTGACTTCAAAGTATAGTTCAGCTTTTTATGTCTCATCATTTTCTGTTAATCAAATCATGTCTTATTTAAATAACTTCAGGTTTGGTGGTTTTTTTGTTTGTTTTTAAGCATTTTAGGATCATTTAAGTAGGAACATTTGTGTCCCTTAGAGATGATTTACTGTGAGAGTAAAGCACTTGAGTATCTTCAGTGCTTGCCGGATGGCACTCTGAAGTCCTGAGCTCCTCACACACAACAGAACTATCAGCTGTGTAATTCTCTAGTGTCACAGAATCGTTAAAGTTGGAAAAGAACTCCGAGATCATTTGGTCCAACCATTCCCCTACCACCAATATCACCCACTAGACCATGTCCCTGAGCACCAGGTCCAATCTTTTCTTAAACACTCCCAGGGACGGTCACTCCACCACCTCACAGGGCAGCCTGTTCCAGTGCCTAATCACTCTGAGAGAAAATGTCTCCTCATTTCCAACCTAAACCTCCCCTGGCACAACTTGAGACCATTCCCTCTAGTCCTGTCACTAGTTATCTGCAAGAAGAGGCTGACTCCCAGCTCCCTACAACTTAGTTGTGGAGAGCAGTAAGATCTCCCCTGAGCCTAGTACTTTTACTCTGTGTTGCTTCCCATTTTGTGAAAGCAGATAACTTGATCTGTCTGCTTTCAATGGCTTTCTGTTTTCTGCAACAGTAACTTCTCATATTTAAACTGACAGCCCCTTCCTCCCCCCCCTTTGTCTTTATTTAATTTAAAATTAGACTGAAGTTCCCAGGCAATCTATATTAATTCACTATGATTGTGTTTGGTTACAGATCACTTGAGTTACCCTGGAATTAAAAGTACAGCATAAAAATAAACTGTCTTGGTGGCCCATACCCTTTAGGCAACAGAAGTGTGTTAGTAAATACAGGGAGCACAAGATGGGAGGGGGGAAATACAGGTACTTGATTTCTGTGGAAAGGCTTTATTTTTGGAATATTGTTCAGGGTTTGTGGTTGCCTAGAAATGCCAAGTACATGGAATACTGTTTATAACCCAGAATTTCTCAATTATACATTAGTTAAATATAAGGCATCTTTTAATGTTATGAAATATAGAATGTAAACAGAATTATTTTCAACTGTAACCTACAAAGCCTGTACCCTGAGGACAGTTTATTCAGAATTTTCCATTCTTGTTTTTTGCTTTGATCAGTGTTTCCTCTTGGAAACTTTTTAGTTTTAATTTTAACTTTTCCTATTTGAGTTTTGTATGTATTAAGCTCAGTGCAACGAAAGCTTTTTCCTTCAGAAAACTAGGAACTGGAGGATTCTTAAGATTGGGATAAACTTACTAACTTGCCACTGAACTACATATACTAACTGTTCTTAATCATTTTCTTTAGGTTGTTCCTACAACAGAACACATAAATACAGAGAAATTGAAAGCCAGGGAGCAAATTATGTTTTTTGAAGAAGTACTTCTGTTTGAAGATGAACTTCATGATCATGGAGTGTCAAGTTTGAGTGTAAAAATAGTGAGTACTGAGGATAAAAGGGGCTTGGTGACCTAGCTAGCTAATGTATGCACAATTTAGTTGCTTTTTGCATGTTGGTTCTTCTGGCATTTGAAGGTTAAAATGAAAAGTTCTTTATTCTTGCTCTGAAAAATGCAGTCTTATTGAAAATTTTGAAATCTTTCTGCCAGTTGCTCTTGGCAACAATCTTTTCCATCTTTCTGCATCCTAAGACTCCTTGGAAACAGTCTGCCCTGCTGTCCAGTTATAGCTGCAGTATATCACCAGCCCAAACTTTGACTTTACCACTGAAAGCTCACTCATACTATGTTTCATTGTAAATTTTTGATGTAAATAAGCCCGTATCTAAAGTAAAGCTTTGCAATATGCTGAATCAAACATTTATTTTTCCAGAGAGTTATGCCTTCCAGCTTTTTTGTGCTCCTGAGATTTTTCTTGCGAGTTGATGGGGTACTTATCAGGATGAATGATACAAGGCTTCATCATGAGGTAAACCCTTGTTTGTTGCCATTAATACTTTACAGATGCTCCTTTGCAGTGTTACTTTCAGAGAAGACCTGCTGATACTTCTGTAATTTAATACTGATATTTTGGGTTACAGAGGTTACCTGAACTGAACTTTCAAGTGCATTGTATTATTATGGTGGTGCTGAAGCAGCAAACAAGTGATGGGTATTGTATGAGCAGAGTGGGCCGTTGCTCACTTGAAGTAATTATTTAAATACATGTGACAGATATGGATTACAGAGGCATTGCAAGACAAAAAATAGACAACAGTAAATAGTGTGATATTGTTCTTACAGGTTTTTTTTGCTTGTCTAGCGTATGACTGCAAATTTTGTCTTGCAAAGGACTGTCCGTTCTATTCTGAGTTCATGTATCCCATAAATAAGACAGAACGTAACAGTTGGTTTGCTTATTCCATCTATCTCTATTCATATAGATGTAGGTGTTCTGAGTAAAAATTACAAAGAATATTCAGTTTTGTTTTTGCATGCCTGCATGCAAAAAGATGATTCTTGGAAAAAACAACTTTGTTACGCATCTTTCTTTGTACTTGTGAATTTGAAAGTATGTTTCTGCTTCCAGGTGAAAGTCTGTGGTCAATCAAATTCATATGTTTACTAAATTGAATATGTTTTACAGTGCTCATTTTGCACAGATACTAGATGATAATTTTGTAACTAATTTTTGCATTTTTTCCCGGTTAGGCTGACAAGACCTATATGTTGCGAGAATATACATCCAGAGAAAGCAAAATATCAAGTTTAAAGGTATTTTTTTCCTGTCTGCTTTTTGAAATAGTATTTTCTGTGTGGACCACAAAACAACCTAAGTTGTTCTTTAGAAAAGTTTGCACCCTAAACCAAGGGAAGGTCCTTCTACTTGTATAGCATTTATTTTAGGGATTTCAGGGCAATTGTCTTCTGTTTTTCTGTCAAATGTCTTGCATGTGGTGAAACTATGTTATCTAGAGGAATCTACAAAGAAAGATACTAATTAGCTTAAAACAACTAATTTCTTCATATACAAAATTAAAATCCAATGAGTTTTAGTATTTATAAAAAGCTAAACAATGTCTGTAGTAGACTTCATAAATCTAAGACCTATGTTGAAATATCAATTATCAATAGCTAACTCCAGCAAATATGTTAAAATGACTAGAAGACATTAAACATGGGATCTGTTGTGGCCATTCTAGTCTCTTCCAAAAACAGACTCTCTAAGAGTTTCTTACGTTCAAACGATGAACGCTGTAGATCTTGTGGAATGTCCCCGACTTTCTTGTGGTCATACAATCTAACCTGCTGCTTAAAAATATCAAATACCTTTCTTTAACCTACTGATATACACATGAAGTAAGAGGTTGTATGTATGTGTATTTAAAGTTATTACACAAATTTATCTAATGATATCTGACTTCAAGTGTTTAAATCAGGTAAATTAGAGAAAACCTGTCCATAGAAGTTTGCTTTTGGGATTCCCTTTCCCCTTTTCTAGCCTCCTTCCATTTACTCATTTTGTCTAAAATTTTTGCTTCTTAGCATGTACCACCTTCCCTGTTCACGGAACCTAACGAGATTTCTCAGTATCTACCCATAAAGGAGACGATCTGTGAAAAGCTAGAATTCCCAGACAAGCTGGAGCCTAAACCAGAAGCATCACTGGAAAACATGTGTGTTAAGTCTAAATAAATGTGACTTTATATGGACTTGAATTCGACTGGAGATTATGTGATTGTGTAGCCATTACCAGGGGGCACGGTTTCACTACTAGTGGAATAAAATATTTGGCTAATTTTTCTGTAGCCCTAAAAGAAAACAGAATTCATTTCAAACAGGTTTTGCTAATATTTTTTGATCTTTGTTTATTTTAAACTTGTATCTGGAGTTATCTGATAGACTGATGGTGAATTACAGTCTTCAGTGGCATTGGAGGACTCTCACAATTGAGAGTCTAGGTTCTGTTCAGTTCACCACTTAGGCAGGATATTGCCTGGACTCTCCAACACAAACACTTCTGTGAAGATTCTGTTACTGCTGCTTCAGGTACCAAAAGACTACTAGAGTCTTAAAATTGGCTTAATTTTATTTTTATTGAAAAATTGTCTACAGTAAAAATAAATAAAATTCTTCTGCATACGTTATGAGCTTTCAGTCCTAAACTATGCTTTTTGCTTGGTTTCCTCTACTGTGAGCTGATAACCAATCAAGTTATTTCTTAGAATCTCTGATCCAGATTTCTAACTTAAGAATATTAATTTCATCTGACAATAGTTTTAAGGAGAAGTAAAAAGTTGTATTTGTTTGACACTTTATAAAGGTAAAATTATCTTACTTGTGAGACACTAACTCTAGAGCAGGAGACAAGCTGGAGATTAACAGAGACACATACTGGTAAGTCTCTTCACAAATACTAGCTTAGTTTGATGTCAGCAAGATTTCTCTAGGCAGTTTTGGAGACTATTATTACTTGGGGTCTTTAAGTTGCTACAGTCATGCTATATTAGAAATGCATTGTGCTGTATTTACCTTCCATTGGACATACCAGATGGTGCCCGTGTATGATGGTTATACTGTTCTGATATTCAGTTTGCTAAATTAGAGTGGCTTACGGCTGAGGAAAAGAGGGCTTTTTAGTCTTCAATCCCTAATGGATGCTGGTATTTACAAATTGAGAAACAGGAGCTTAAATAGCCTTAAAAGGACACTAGCATGTATTTCAGATATGTAATTTGGGTTTATTTTTAAAAGTCTTTAAATTGTAATATCAGTAGAAGTGTGATCACATATACAGTTATGGTTTTAAATCGGTAATTTTTGGATTAAACTTTAATTCTATTGCTTTTGGAAATCCTAAATTACGTGAATTGTTTGGTCTAAGATTGGGGGAGCTAGGCTTGTAGGTTTCCTTCTTGCACTTAATGAAGTGCCAGAAGCAAAGCAGTAGTGACAAGTGGGCCTTGTGCTTTAAGGCAATGGCAGATAAAAATACTCCAAGAAACCAGAATGTGTACATTTTGGTTAAAAAGCTTCAGATTCTACACTGCATGTCTTTTAAATACCAAGTTTTGGGGTGGCTTGTTTCTATTAACCAGGTGTTTTAAGAAATGGTTCTCATTTAAAGAAACTTGTTTTTATACAATTGTACTACTATTTGACTGACTGCATTCTTAATAAAACAACCCACCTTGTTTCACTTCTGTTTGAGGCAGCCTGGTCTAATCATTTGATCATACATTTGGAAGGCAGGAGCTAATGTCAGTTTTTCCTGTGTCACTGATTTATTCTAACCACAGGGAAGTTACTTGTGTGCCTCAGTTCCCTGTATGCAAAAATGAGAGTAAGCCTCACTGAGTATTGTGAGGATTATTTTTTTAAAAGTGTTGCTTAATAGATTTTTTTTTTTTTTTATTCCCCTTAATAGACCTTCAGCCTTACCTTTGTAAAGGTCTACTACAAAAGAAACTTATGATCCATAGGATAAAATGAGTGAAGGGAACTGAAATTTAAAAAGTCTCTGAAAGAAATTCCTCATAATCAGGCAAACTGCATCAGTGAATTATGGCTGCCCTGAAGTAGAGGTGAGGTCCTGTATATTCCACATGTGTGAGTCCTAATTTAATTTTTTTCATCTTGCACTTGTTTTCTAAAGACTTCAGGAATGATGAAGTGTGTATCTGTTTGTAAATTAATGCAGCATGGAAATGATCAAAATGAATTTGGTAATAAAAGGTTATTTATGACCCCTCCAGCAGCAAAGGGGTATGAGGAGAGAATGGAAAGGAGGGGAACAACAAACTGGAGGGGATGAAGGGATGGTTGGCTAGTAGAAGTAAATCATGGCACTTCTAATGTAAGCACTTACTACTCTACATGCCTTAAAGGCTTATAAAATCACAATTTAAAATCAGAGCTGGAAGTGACTGGTGTGCTAGCATGAAGGAAATCATATCCACGTTAATTAAAGTTGTGATTTGGGTTTAGTCAGTGATGCTAACATTAATTTCCATGGAGCTAAGGTCTGGGGGGTAACCCACAGAATCAATACCTACTGTTGAGAAGGGTGCTCTGCATGTCTAGTTTATATTGTGTATTTTATCTTGTCCATCATACTTACTAATATGTGACCTGTTGGTGCAGTTGTCTTGAACGAGCTTGAAGCCTGAATATATAGATTTGTGATATCCATCTATTTTGGGTGCTGTGCATTTAAGTGGAACACATACTGGAGAAATCACAAGAAGGTGTTCAGAAAGTCAGTTACCACAAAGTAAAACTTGGACCATTCTTTGTCATTGTTACATCACGTGGATTATCAAGAAACAGCACTATCAGTTGGTGTACTGCAAGCTCTCTTGCACAACGTTGCCAGAGAAAAACACTACTTTGGATATATCATTTTGGAGGGAGGGAGTGGGGTGGTTCTCCAGCTGTCTTGTAGCATGTTGTTACAACATATATACAACAGTTTATATTCTTTCTCCTATATTGCTAAATAAAATATACCTGACGTTTTATAGTCCTGTTCTTATCTGGGCACAATAAAGGAAAATAAGGACTTGTGTGATCATAAGATCTATATATTCGTACCAGCCTGTCATCAGACACCTCAGGCTAGTTACGGAAATAAGAGGAGACTTTTCTGGAATGGGGGAAGTTGTATCTATATATTTGTACTAGTACTATGTCTAAAAGCTTCACTCTTTCCCAGTAACAGATCAAGACGTTGGGGGGCGGGTTTAACAGATAAAGACCCGACGCGAGGCGCGGAGGTGCTGGGCTCGGCCCCTCCCGGCGCCCTCCCGAGGACTACATCTCCCAGCAGGCCCCGCGCCGTCCCCTACCTGCCGAGCGCAGGTAGTCCGCGGCGGCGCGTTGTATGCTGGGGCTCGTAGTCCCCGAGCACGGGAAGAGCCGGGCCGAGCCGGGCGGCATGGACAAGCTGAAGCGGGTGCTGAGCGGCCAGGACACGGACGATCAGGGCAGGCTGGCCGAGGTAACGCCCCGCTCCCCCTGCACCTGCCGCCCCTCCTCTGCGGGTCGGGCCGCACCGGCCTCGGGGAGGCTTCCTCGGCCTCCGCCCGGCCCTGAGCCCCCGCGCCCTGAGATGGCGGCGGCCCGCGGGCGGGGTGGCGGCGGGCCCGGGATGGCCGCCGCGGCGGCTCGGGGAGCGCCCCGCCGGCCCCCAGGGCTCGTTCCGCCGCCGGGGCGCTCGGGGGGAGCGAGCCCGGAAAGGAGAGCGTGTGGGGGAGAGCGTGCCTGTGCGCTTCCTCGGTCGAGCTTTAGCGTCCTCGGAAAGGTTCAGGCACTTTATACGGGGCAAAGTCGTGTTAATAAATAATAACAACTGGCCCTTTTCCCCCTCCTCGCTTCTAGGTTATCGATGCGACTTCCTTAGGTTGGGGCACCAGAGTGAAAGGCTTCATTGCTTGTTTTGCAATAGGATGCCTGTTCTCTGTCTTGGTAAGGACTTTTTGCCAAATCTGACCCAGTACTTGAGTTTTGGGAGCCCTGGTAACTTGCTACACACTTGTTAATTTTTTTTTTTGTGAGTCTCTCTGAAGACACCTGACTCAGTTCTGGTTAAATACAATGCTTGAATTACCAATTAGAAAGCCAATAAATGCAATTTGCTGGGGGGGGGGGGGGGGGACCCATGTGTGCATGATTCTGCAGTTTGAATTTAAGTCTTCCTAAACATCTTTTATATCATGACACTTTGTGTTTCTTTTGCAAAATAAAAACTTCTTTTTCTTTTTTTTTCCTTCCTCCATATTCCCTTTTAGGGTAGTTGTCTGCTCTGGATACCAAATAAAGGGCTGATACTCTTTGCAGCATTTTATACGCTGGGGAATATCGCGTCTATTGGGAGGTAACAATCTATTTGTATTAGTTCTGTAATAAAGGGGAGAAACTGGGGCAGGTGCATAAGTCGTAAAAAAAAGGTTGTGTTTGTTTGTATGTGAATATTTGCCTATATAAGTCATTATCTTTTTGCTAAATTTTAAAGACAACATCTCCTCAGCAGCGCCGTGAAATGGTAAAGAAAATTTTTATTTTGTTATTGTTATTAGCAATGCAGTTCACTCAAGGTTAAAGTTACTCACCAAAACAAACAACAACCCTGCACCACCACCACCAAAGAATACAACTCACACTTTGAGCATTGAGTTTTTTGGGGTTTAGATTTTGAGGATCTTTTTTGGCCCAGGATAGATACAACTAAAAATAGTTCTTTATCCTTTTGCATTTATAATGGTGGTGTGTGTGCTTGTGAAGTGTTTTGTTTTAGTGAATGTATCTGTCAGGGCACACCAGTGCCACGTTTGATATCCTTTCCATGTGTGTTGCAAAGGTTCCCAAAGCATAGCTCTGCTGACTTCGTGAAAGGCATAACTTCCTGTGAATGGAGGAAGTTTAACAAGATGTTAGAAAGTACAAGAATGGAATTTGAAATAATATAGTAGCTATGCATGAGAAATTTCTTATGCAATGGAAATACCACTTTAGATAAAACTATCACCTGTTTTAATTTGTGCAGTATCTATCATCAGGGCTGCAGATCTGGTGAGGGATCAGAGGGTAGATTCAGGCATCAAAACGACTCCTTGTGATAGAGGAACGGAGATGCATTATCTGTCAATCCATGCAGAGCCGCTATGGCTAGTATTTTTGAAGAGCAAGTTAAAAAAGCATCTGTCAGGAATGATCTAGCTGAAGCTGACCTTGACCGATGCTTCTAGCATGACAGTTCTGCTCTGCTTAATCACACCCTTTCAGTTACGATTAACATAAAGTTGTAGAATAAAAACCTTAGACAAAGAAGAGCAGGAATCAGTCTTGTCTGGTGTATCTTGTTCCTTTTGTAATGCACTGATTACCATCATGACATAGTGTGGTGGTACCCTGTATGACAGCAGACAAGCTCAAAAAGTAACTCCCCTTGATCAGGAATCTTATTTAGTATCACTTTTTCACTTTTGCCCTTATGCCTTATGTTCATCTTGTTTGTTTGTTTGTTTTTTTCCTCAGCACTCTCTTTCTTATGGGACCAATGAAGCAATTGAAAAGGATGTTTGAGCCTACTCGTTTGATTGCTACTGTTGTTATGCTAGTAAGTATCAAAGGGATCAGTTTTAACTCCTTAACTTGTAAAGAATTTCCCCTGTAAAGTGCTTTCATGTACAATAATCTAACTACGTCTCAAGATGTGTTTGTGGGTGGGTTTTTTGTTCATCCTGTATATCCTGTACATCTGTTATAGTGAAAAGATGCTTGTAGCACCACCACTTTCCTATCATGAAAGGCTGAACTGAAGCCAGGTTGTCATACTAAACGAGCTTCAAGTGTCTGTAGCTGCCATGTGTAAGTTGTGTGTAAATCATGCCTAAACCTTTTTAGAGTTCTTGAGATCACATCATATTTTCAGGTTTCTTAAAAGATGAAAGACAGGAAAACAATTTTTAGAAAGCTGTGTCATGGAATTTGTGAGACATATCCTATTTTGCATATATATTTTTTAAATTTTCTATATGATTTGCTCTAAAGAGCTGTGTAGGTATTTCCACCTTGATAAAAACAGTTATTTTTGATGAAGCAAAGGGGAATCTCTATGACCTTGCATTAAAAATAACATCATCCCAGTTGTTTGACAGCTTCAGGTTTCAAAACTACCAGTTCAACATTCAACTGAAGTCAGCTCTTTGAGTTATTATCGTATTCAGAAGATTGGAGTTGTGGGCAACCTTTGGGGGGGGGGGGGGGGGGGCAGTGTTTACTGTTAATTCTAAGATTTTCTTGTTGAAAGTGGGTGTGCTTTTATGTTTCTTAAACTCTCACACTTCCTCTCGGAGAGTCTAAAATCTGGAAAGTGGTTTAACTTGCCTGAAACTGTCCTCCCGGTTTTTCAGGGTGAATGTCTTCAGAGCATTTGCTTGGTATCAGTGCTGCCTGGTTTATTTTTAAACATCCGAAGAGGCAACAGGCAACAGATACAGCTTAAGAAATTGACTGTCTATGCTCACAAATTAGCGGCAGCCAAGGAGCCTAGCGCATAATGTGTGTTTGTTTCACATGCAATTAGCATGCCTGGAATCAAGAGTATGTCTGGAACATTCATTGGAGTAAGGCCAGGTGTTAGGTGTATGTTGTATGTAGACCAACACACAAATCATTAGCCTAAAACTAATGAAAAAACTACATTTAATGTCAGTAATCGTGGCTGAGGTGAAGTGCATGATTTGGCAATGCATGCACTACTTACTGTCTTGCATATGTAGCACTAAATATTTTTGTTGTTTTTACTCGAGCAGAAAAATGTACATCATAATCTTGCAGCACACTCGTACATCTGCTTCAGCAGACTGTTAGACATTGATGTGGGAAGGTGAAGAATCAGCATTTGTCATAGCTAAGTAAACTGCCACATCTTAAACTGAAAATGAAAAATTGAGCTAAAAGGCATCTTCCGTTAAACCTAGTGTTAAAACAGGAAATAATCCAAAATGGACCACTAGTACCCAAGATTTTAACTTTAGTAAAGACACAATATAACTATGAAGAAAGAACATACTGCCTGTGCTGGACTACGTATTAAGCAGGAACACTACTAAGTGATAGCTGAAAGTACTTGAAAGTGTATTGTGGCTTTAATTGGTAAGAATTCAGTAATTACTTATCTTCAGCACTGCGGTAGCCTTGAGAATCGACAGGAAACGTGGCTCGTACAGAGGCAGAAAAACTAGAGTTGTAACTGAAAAGTCTTACGCAAAAAGACAAAGTGTGGTCTATGATTAGCCCACCAAGAACTGTGTAGGAAGGAGCAGGAACCTGCTGATGTTGCAGAAAAGCTGTGGGAGCCTCATGCTCTTGTTCCTTTGCAGTCATGAGTTTATATTCTTAAGATATCAGGCTGTTTTTTTCTCATTGCTTTAATTAACAAATGTAATAGTGCGAGCATTTTAAATACAGGGAACTCTTATACTGGAATGGCTAAAACTAAGAAATGAAATAATCTGTTTTTGTATCTGTGAAGGAATGTATTACAGTGTAATGACATTTGTAAGAACTGGAGAGTTGTTTGTATGTTTAATAGAAATTGTTTGTTTTCTTCTAGTTGTGTCTCATACTAACACTATGTTCTGCTTTTTGGGTGAGTATTTGAGTCCTATATGTGTATATATAACTAGAGTGTCTTTTAAAAATGAGATTCTTACATGGCTGTCTCACTATTTGTTGTGTTTCTGTCCCTTCCCCTTGCTCTTCTCCCTCAGTGGCATAAAAAAGGACTCGCGCTCATTTTCTGCATCTTACAATTTTTTGCCTTGGCATGGTAAGTGATTTCCCCCACCCGCCTACCCCGCTCTGATTTCTATTACACCTAACGTCAATAGTGGGATTGTGAGTGGATTTTGACCCTGCATGAGTTAAAGGGATGGAGAATTTTATCTCACCGTTCCCTTAGATGCAAGACAATGCATCTAGGAAGAGCTGGCTTGTTCCTGCTCTTTGCTCTCTCATTCTCCTTCTGGGAAAAGCGCCTTTGAATGCGTTTGATTTCTGTGAACTTAGATAAAGCTTTTTTTTTTTTAAATCCATATGTTGCTTACTGTTTGGTATTCTGCTTTTAGAGACTCCTGAACTTGTCTTGTCAAATGACTCAGGTGTGACATTCAAATTAAGCATCAGTTTTCCTTAAGTTACCAAATGCTCTGTATAATGTTTCTGGATTAGTTCAGGAGCTGGTGTGAACATCTAGCCAGTCCTCAAAAGCAATCTGTCTGTAGGTGTTGGAGCATTGAAGAATATCATGGGTAGGAAAATTACATTTAGCATGCTTCTACAAGGTGCCCCCTTAGCTAACCCTTGAGCTAAAGTTACTTGCAAGGATGCTGTTGTTCACAAAGTCACTTTGGTTATAAATCGTGCAGCTCTTTGTTCAGAGCAACATGGGTTATTCTTTTTGTGATTCCAATATAATCTGACACAAAGAGTAACTTTTTAAAATGTTTCTTCTTAGGTACAACATTTCCTTCATACCTTTTGCAAGGTAAGCTTCCCCACGCCATTACTTTTTGTTGTCTTGAAATTCAGTGATACAGAAGACTAGTTTATAGAAGTTTGTAATGTGTGGCTTTAAATTTTTCCATGGTGATCTAGGAGGTAGAAATGCATGTAGGTACCTGAAAATAGGAATGAGCATCATCTCTAGTGGGGGAACACAAGTTAAATGTAACAGAATGAGAGGGCTTCCTATAAAAATATATAAGTGTGCTGACCATATGCAAAACTTCAGGTTTGCCTTCTAAATGCTGGTCCAAGAATGCTACTGGACAAGTGTATTCTCCTCTGTACTGCTTTTTTTTCCTTACTGCTCCCTTGCCCTGTGAGCACTATTACAGCATTTGAGCACAGTCTGTCCTACTTCATCAGCCCCCCGTCTCCCCAGTGCACCACCTTGAGACAGGCCTTGCTTCCACTGCGGTTGGGTGGGTGGAGGATGAGCAGACCTGCTTGTCTTTAGGATGTTCGTGTAGGCATGCAAAGTGTATGAGCACAATTAATACATGGTCAGATAATCTTCGGAGGTGTGAGAGTCAGTGGTGCGATACCAGCATGCAGTGAGTCTCATCTGGAAGCAAAACTGAGGTGATTGTTTTTTTTCTTTCTCTTGTCTGTAGGGATGCTGTGAAGAAATGTGTGTCTGTCTGTCTGTCCTGAGAGGAATACTGGATGCTTCGCAAAGTTCTAGGAAGCACAGTAGAACTATGTTAAGATCACTGTGTATGTAATTACCTAAATCTGTCAAACACGTGCCTTTCAGCTTGGTGTTAGAGGCTCCTTGTGATAAAAGCAGTGTATGCAATTGCTTGTTTTTGTAAGCAATGGTGTCTGTAGGACAGAGCGCTCATGTGATGAAGTTCAGTCTGGCAGAAGAACTGGGCAGAGATCCAGAATTTATGATAATTCTCATGTAAAATCTTGTATGTGTTTCTGCAAAATTAGCAAAGTAATGTGTGAAGTCTATAAAAAGGTGACCTTGACTCTGATGGGACCATGCCAGTCTAGAGGATTAATTTTTTTCTTGAAAAAGAGATCACTTGCTAGCTCTTTTCTTATGAAGAACTTTTTTTTTTTTAATGACCTTACATCACTTAATCATTGCACTGTTTACACTGAATAATGGAATATCGGAGTTTTCTCTCTTTTTGTGCCTCTTGCAAAATTTAGGCTTATGGTGTTTCTAAAAGGTCTAATTCTAAATGAAAATACTGTTTTGGAGTATTTATGAAATGTTTGATTCGTTAATGAATTATTTCATTTTCAGTTTAGACCAGAAGTGTTTCCTTATAATATATGGGAGGGACATTACTATCTGAAAAAAACTTGTTCCTATAGGAAGAGCACTTTCAAAGTAAGGTTAATCAATTTTTTTAGTTGCAAGGAACCTGAGTTCTTTTTGAATTGAGATAATGGCAATGTGTACAAGCTAAGAAACAGAAATCTTTCACTTGAAGTGAGGTGCTTCTCTTCTCCTCAGCTGTTGCACAGAAGCAGTGTGAAGCTGAGAGCATGATAGGTGACCTCAAAGAATTTGTGTATGTCCTTTCTCAAAGGACAAACTCTCTTGTTAAGGGATAAGTGGGTTAGTGTTTAAGCAAGTCTGGGGCAGGGAGAAAACATTTTCTTCTGAATTTATGAATAAGTTAAAACTTCAACATATCTTTTTGTAAATGAAATCAGTTTAATTTCTCCTAAAGCACTCTCATACGCTAGTGAATTTCTTCCACTTTGTGGAGAAAATACAACTTTCTATTGCCTGTTTTAGCAAAGGAAGTGTGCAGCTATCTGGTTGCCAGCTTCAAACAAATGCCAAGTGGTCAGTATCCAAATTCCAAGGCCACTCTCCATTCTTTAATCTTCTGAGCTATATGTAATCATTTACTCCCTAACCATTTCAGTAGTTTGCTGTTTAATATCTGAACACAGGTTCCTGCTTCTGCTAGGTGGGATATTGTTTAACTGTTCTTGCCTTTCCTATTACCAAACTGTCTTGCTGGAACTGATGGCTGTGAAGATAATTATCCAGTGGACTTTAGTATGAATTGAATCCTCTTTCTAGATCTACCTAGTGTTTAGTCATTTAACTGTATTGCATTTGCATAGACTTGGCCACAAAGACTTTAATGCAGCACAGACCTAGTTCTGTTCAACAATAAAATATAAGCCCACAGTGAAGCCAAATAATTCTACAGCTTTCAGAAAGTTACTAGAAGCTGAACTAATTCTAAACTTTACACTTAATTGTCCTTCTGATAATTTATAAAACATAGTACTACCACTCCCTGTCAGGATCCTTTTTAATTTTTTTTTTTTTTGATGGTGATATAAAAGAGGAACTCTAGCCAGCTGGAATCCAGAGAAAGTAGGCGTTACTCTTACAAGCCATTGGAACAGAAAATGCCTTTTTTGCCTTTTTGAAAACATGACATCGCTATGTTTGGGATGGATCAGTTATGTGGGATGATGTTCCTCAAGTGCTAGTTCCCTGTGCTTTTTTTTTTTTTTTTTTTTTCCCTAGGATTTGGAAGTTAATGTTGAAATCATTAGGTTGACTATTACTTGAAAGAAAGAATTAGTTCAAGGCCCAGGAGAGACTGGGAATTAAAGAATGTGTATAGATGTTTTCCCTGACTCTGATTGAAGACAAATATCTAATAAGTTATGTGATTTTTTTTTTCATTAGTTTGTAGGTTCAAAGCCTAATTTACAGCTGTCAAAGGACCCCATGTTAGTGTTTCACTAGAACTTTGATAATGTTTACAGAATTCCTTTGTGTAAGAGCAATGGAAATGCAACTCTAATGCCTTTCACATTCCAGTATTTTTTTAGCTTTTATATCTATGGGTGTTCCTGGAAAACGCTACAAGTATAGCTTACAATATCTCTCCTTCCTCTCTCAGGGAAATTTCTCTTAACTTGGATAATCATTCCAGGGTTATCAGCAGTCAATACAATGGAATTTGACTCCTCTGTTTCTCTTCCTAATCTGAAGCATACAAAAAATAGAAAAAGCCTTTTGCTTACTCCTTAGCAAGCTTTTGCACCACTGTAGTATCATGACACTCTAGCTGTTTCCCTGGAAAAACACAAGATTTGGGTGTGCTGCATAGTGCTTTTTCGATTGGTTCACTAGCTAGGTGGAACCTTTTAGCTGACTGTTGTGAGCACAGCCACTTGGAATCAGGAAATTTAGGCTCTGAAACTGCTGCTTTTCCTACCAATACACAGTGGGTAAACTGAAATGCATTCCCCCTACACTTGCACTTTTTTAAAGCTGTAATTCCAGCTCCACAGCCTTTGATCCAATAAGAGAGAAGAACAAAGCTTTATTTGACTGCATAGCACAGTTATGAGGCATTAAGGAGTAGTGCCCATAAAGGAAGGGAACTCAAAGGAGATGGCAAAGACATGCATGATTACCAGACTGCCACTAGGGTTTATGTTGTGCTTTGGTGTTGCATTCTGCTCTTATGAAGGTCAGACAGTAAGAGAGATTCACCGTATTCTTGCCAATATGTGAAAAATACTCAGGGCTTGTCACTTCATCTACAAGCAGTTTTGATTTAAAAATAACTCTGTCAGAACAAAATGTTTTAGATTCTTACTCACTTATCAGTAGTTGTATTCAGGCTATCGCCAAGTTTAGCATCCAAATATTCTTCTATCTTTTTGTTAAAATACTTTACTTTATATGATCAAGGGGTAACCTAGTATATGAATGTGTCCTCTTGACCAGTTTCAATCCAAATTAGATGATACCATTGTACCATTTTTGCCATTAAAACTTCTTTTTGTTAAGTTTTGATATCAGCTTTGGTTATCTGCTTGACAGGAAGTGTGATGGGCATCTTTAAAGCCCTCTAGCTTTCTATCTTCATGTCCTTCAAGGCAGAAATGTTTGCTGTGTGCACTCTACTGCAAAGAGACATCTGTGTTTTACATCACAAGGCTCCTTCCTTCACAAAGTCCTTGCTGTTGCCTTCACCACTTGACTCAAGGCTGACTTTTATGATGTTGGACGCCCATCTCAGTAGAGTTTGGTGTTCTACCAGACAGTGCTTCTTAAAGCTTCATTGTTGGTCAACTTGCTTAATCACTTTTTTTTGTAGTACAGATAACTGTAGCCAATCAGCCTTAACGTGAAATGTGCGTGTCTGGGATCAGCCAACTTTACAGATACAGTAGAAATGGAAATGGGTGGTGGTGGGTGTCTGTTTCCATACTGCTGAGATTCTGTACATGAAATTGGGGGGGTATCATCATTTCAGACTTTTGCTCTGGTTGATGTGATGAAGTTCATTGTGAATGCTGGTGCTACCTGAGATGGTTCTACTGTGCTGATGTGAACAATGTGATCTTGTTTAGTATTTACAGTAAAGATTGCTTGTGAGTTGTTGCAAAACCCAAGGAAGAGATTTCTGCACAGAGTTAAAATGACTTTAAGAAATTGCATTTAAAAAATAGTCTTGGGCTTTGTGTGGGTACTTAATGTGTAGGTTTGGGAAAAGGGGGACACTGTTATGGGATGGCTTCCAGCTAGGTGCAGGACAGGCCTGAATCAATCATAACTTGTGGGTAGATTGCAGCTGTGCCTGTAATGCATTTGGAGGTTTAGAGCACTGTTGCTTATGTGCGGTCTGAAACTCATGTTCTGGAAACTGCCTGGTGGAAAAACTTGCACATTTGAAGGCTGTACCCTTTTGCTGTGTACTAAGAGATTGAAAAATCCTCTGAATTTCTCAAAATGGTTCTTGCTTTTGGTACTTAATGATGTTAATGAAGGCAAGATCACTGTTGCTATTGTTGACCCTCAAAACTGAGGGGGAGGAGGACATTGATACACATGTCTTAACTATTGATGTTTACAACCATAGCAAACGCTGACCATGTAGGACAGAAAGCACAAAAATGGTATATTTTCTCAAAACTGTATGACTCACTGTCATGCGACAACACTAAATTTTGTAACGACTGTGACAAATTGTTTTATAAAATAAAAACTAAACTCTCAGAAATTCTCTACAATGTTTTATACTGTTACCGGTTCTGTTTGCTCTTGTGCTTTTTCTATGTATTTACACTGTTCGATTTCTACTTTGATAAACATCTTTTTTTCTGAACTTTCTCTATAATGAAATTAAGTCCTCACTTATGAGTATTGTTTTCCTTAATAAAGTTGTAATTGCATTAAACTTATAGCTCTTATGGTTAATATGAAGATTTTAATGATGTTGACTCCAGATGTTGCTGGAATTGCTGTGTGTGTTTTGTTGTTTGTTTTGGTGGTGTGTGTGTGTGTGTGACTCTCATTTTCTTCTGTCAGCTGTTTAACCCAGCAAAACTAGTTTAAAAATATCTTTTTGGCATGAGGTTGTTAAGGTGGGGGTGTTACTTCTATTACTTTTTTATTATTATTATTTCAGATGTCATCCTAGCTGTGACAACAAATTATTTAGTTCATACTACAGAGCAAATAATTCCTGATGCTGTTCTGTCAGCAAAGGTTAGTGTTACGAAGGAGCATACCTCTGGCTTTTCTTTGTGAAATATATACACTCTGAATACAGATGTACACTGCCGGTAAAAAATCAATGATTTAGGGATATGCATGTCAAAAGTAAGGTTAGAGGCAATGATTTTAGTTTTACCTTTTTTTAAACCTTAGAAAGCCCGTCAGTTTGTGTGCAATATGCATTCAGAGACTTGCTATGGTTTTAATTTCCCTTGCCAATGTACGGGGCCTTGCATTGGGATGTTTAGAGGGTGTTAAACTTCCTTCTGATTGACAGGGCAAACCCAAACGGCTGCCTTTTTTGCAAGGGTGGTGGTGACACTTGTGTGCCATCGGAGACTTTGTGTAAAGTTTTCAATTACTTAATTTCTTTTTTAATTTCTTCCAAGAAAGTTGTGTCTCAAAGCTGAATACGCTGAAATTACAGTTGAACGGGAAAGTCCAAAATTTTGTTTGAAATAGGAGATACTTGTCATTCTGTGACATAGGAATGTAGTGGTTTGTATTTTATCTTTCTTATATATAAGAACTCTATTGTCAAGACAACTATAAACCCTAAAAGTGTAATAACTTATTTCTTTAAATCCTTAGAGCTATTTTGCTTGCCTTGTTCGACCTCCTGCACAGCTGGACTGTTGAACTTTGTAACATTGTTCTCACACCAGGGTCTTAACACCTGAATGAGCAACAAAAAAAAAGCCTTGATTTGAAGTCAATGAACAATGAATTATCAGCTGCTCTGAAGGGAAAGTATATTCTGTAAGTGATTTTACTACTTAGTTGTAAGGGTTTGTATTTTAGTTGTGCTACAGCATCTAGCCCCTGAATTATGCTTCTAAACTCTGCAGCAAAATCATCCACGCTGCTTGAGTTTAGTGACAAGGCTCTCGGAGGGCTGCTCTACACCTAATGACTGTCTTTTCCCCTTCTCCAGACAAGGTCTGACTTACAGGAGGGGATATTTCTTTGATGCAAGTATTTGAAGGTTGATTTTTTTTGTCTTTCCTATTGAACTCAGCCTTCACTGCATTATCCATGGGGTATAGGCTTGTAACTGCCCCCCC
>CM021731.1:88350565-88557224 GCA_011075105.1 Heteronetta atricapilla | reverse complement strand
CTCTCTCTCTCTCTTTTTTTTTTTTTTTTTTTTTTTTTTTTTCTGAAGAAAGCTTCTGATAAATTAGATAGAACATATTTAAGCTGCCAATCTTTGGGACTGCTATTTTAAGTTAGCCTATTTGAAACCCTTTTAATTTTTTCTTTTTTTTTTTAATCGGGTTCCCTTGTGGCATCTCTAGAAGGTTGTTCCTGAGAGACTGTGACTTAATATCTCTGCAGAAACAAGTGCGGGGTAACACTGGTGTAGTCAAAAATGTGACACTGAAAATATAAGCTGGCCAACATGATTTCAATGCAGCTCTGAAGGGCTGTCTCTTCCAAATATATGAAGTGAAAACAAATGATTTTGTCATTGCTATTTACTCCTGTGTTTTCTTGTGTGTAATAAGATGCAAAAGACTCGCCACTTATGAGAGAATCAAGCGTTTCAACCCAAAAAAGTAGAATTACCATTTTTTTGGTAATATTTTTGTTTATCACCAGCCTGCCTAGATCAAGATTTTTTATTTATTTTTTATTTTTTTCTTCCCTGCTTTTTTAAAAGGGAGGAATGATTACTCTGGAAAGCTTCCCATGCTTTCTGGGCTGATGTCAGCTATAACACCAGGCAGGGAGGTACTACTCGAACAGGCTGCCTGAGTAACTGCTAAAAACATACCTGGTTGAAGTTACTGAAACTGTCCCCCCACAACCCCAACCTTAATGAAAAGGCTAATCTTCTCTAAGTCTCTTATAGCTGAGCAATCTCCTAAGGGGCTGGTTGCATGATTAAAAAACAGAGGGAAAGCAGCTGTCTTTTTATCCTCTCTTAATTATTCCTTGGTAGCTGATAGGTGTTGATTTCCTGGGAGTGTCATGGTGATAGAGGTTACATTTCCCTGTGTTGCTGGGACTGAATGTTCAGAGGGGGTTAGGTGTTCGAGTGCTCCACTGGGAGCTCTGGAGATGGAAAGAGTCTTGGTCTGTGATTTCATCTGGTCACGAAGGGCTGGCTTTTATTTGGAAACATGCACCTAAAGGCCAAAAAACAGCTATCCAATGTCAAGGCGAGGAAGGCCTCTTTAATTACCTTTTTCTTTTTTCTCCTGCCATATCTCACCAGCTGGTGGTTGGAAAGGGTTTTAGAATGAGTTTAATTAGAAAGTCAAAACCAGCAACTTGCTTTTTACTGCTCCAACTTGGTGAATAAACTTAAATAAGCATTGCTGGATTGTTCTTTCATTGCTCTCCCCAGACCTCAGTGCTTCATTTAAAAACATAAGTCAGTAAATTCATGTTGGTAAGACCTGGACATGGATAGAGATGGTTTGGTTTTAAGTGTTGTCCTTGCACTTTTGACTGGTAGGGATTGGTTCTGAGCAGCCATGAGCTGCAAGGGGTCCCCTTCCTGCTTGGAAGCTGGGCTTCAGGGGAATTTTACAACGTTGTGTGTTTTGTATGCTTCCTTTGACATCCCTACCAATGTACTTGTTTAATGACAAAGCTATAGGAGACAAGTGCAAGAGGGGTAATAGCCTTCTGATCTTCAGCCATGCTCTGTCCTACTTTCAGTGGCAATGATTGTCAGTCACCTTGTTACTATGTTACTTGGTAAATGCCACCACCTTTTCCTCCAAATGTCAACTTCGGGGAGATTTAACTTCCAGCCAAGAAATAACCCATCTGACATCTGCGAACAGGTTAGTCTCGGTGCCCCAGGAATACCTACACCTGGTGATGTTCATCTGTTTGTCTGTTTGTGCCTCATTTTCAGCATCTGTAAACTTGGAAAAATTCATCTTGGAAGAAGGTAGGAGGGAAAAGGGATGTTGGAGAAGTATTCAAGACTATTACTTAGGTGAATAAAGACAGAAGATTAAAGGATGTCTCTCACCTCTCCTAAAAGAGGCTATGTATTGAGAGTGAAAATTTCAACCTTTAATATGTTTTTTTTTTTTTTTTTTTTTTTTTTTTAGAAATGTAAAGTCAACAATAAGCAAGTGACTCTGACCGTGGCTTGGTTCCCTCTCCTCAACCCCTTCTTGTGGCAACCATCTGTATGTAAAGTAGAGACGATGTAAGATGTGAGGAGGCCTGATGCACAAGGTGGAAGTTATATGGGTCTGGATGTGTATTTGAAAGTAAAACCCCTGGCCTGAGCACATTAACTGATCATTTTCTTGCATGCATGCAAGCTTGTTATTTCCTTGGCTAATTCTTCTAGGCTGCAAAGATACGTCAGTGGTGAACTGTGCCTTGTGGATATGTTGCTACATGCATCACCAATTGTTCTTAGCCTGAGCTCTTACAGCTGAGACACTCTTTCCCAAACTCAAAAACAGCAATTGGCCAGTGCATACTAGCCAACCACAGGTAACTACTCTTTTTGGAAAACGCTGAGGTTGCAGGCATCCTGAGTTATGGTAATGTAGTTACAAACTTAAAATACAAGCTATGCAAAAATAAGTGTTGGTTTTGTTTTGTTTTGTTTTCCCTCTGGGAGAAAAGATTTACAATCACCAGGCATCTTATTTAAGTGATAATAGTAAGCACCCAATTATAACTTACTTTTCGTATGCAAAAATGCATTTTCTTATTGTTCAGGATGCAAGTTTTGATATAGTACTACAAAGAAAATGCCTTTGTGCTTTTCCCTTAGGGCAGACTAACTGTAATAATCCAGCTTTATTGATGAAAAACTTGCTTCCCAGTCTACTACTGGAATGGGTCCATTATCCACTCTTTCCATATATTTTTCCTCTCCATAGCTCTGTCCTAATGATTGCTTGTCATTGGGCAAGCAATTAACTGCCTAGCACCTACCTTTCTTTGCTTTGTGGCTGCCTCCATTTCCAGTACATCTTTGAGCATACATATATATATATATACATATATATAATCTCTAGCCAGATTTTTTAACTTTATTCATATTTTTTATCTCAGTCTACTGGTGAGGTACACTTTTTTTAAAAAAAAAAAAAAATCCTTCCAGCAATGTCAACTGTTGCCACTTTTGTTAATGGTTTTGATTTTCTTTAAGCTGTAAGCATCTTGGGGAAAGCAGACTGGATCTGATTTTCCTGAGGCTTCAATCTGGTGTCAATCTACTTGGAGGAGGCAGAGATGGGGAGTCAATATATCTGAAACCCAAGCTGCTTTCCTACTTGTCTATAGAAAGAACTGTGTGTAACCACTGAAATATTACTAATTTTGTAAGCTACTCTCTGCATGGTTGCCTTGACTTTGAGTGTCCTGATTTCTGAGCAACTAATCCTCAGAAAAGCTGTGTGGAAACTAAACTTCAACTAAAAATAAAATTAAATATATGTACATATATCCAAGATTAACACTGATGTATTTTAGAGCTGTCTGAAAATCTGATGTTTTTGAATGGAAATGCACAGTACCTCAACTAGCTCTGATTTGTGTTTATATTTTATAATATAGTGAAATTGAAAAGTATTTTAGTATTTTACTTAGTCTTTTATGCATTTGCTATGACATTTGATCTTATGCAGCGTGTGCATGGAAAAATGACAGATATTCTCTTCTTTTTGAGCATTTGTAAAGGAAAGCCTGAATGTAAGCCTATTCCACATTGCACTAACATATTACCCGGTAGGCATTTTTTTCCAAATGCAAAGTGGCACACTTCAACATGCCTGAATATCCTACAGATTTTGATGTACATTCTTATGTTGTTCAACAGTGGAAGTAGGCTAGACAGGAACTAGAACCTGCTATTTGCATAAATCCAGGCAGACACCTTCTAGTGTAACTCACAGGGTGAATTGACTGATAATCTCATTTTGTAGTGAGCTGACAATTCAAACAAGGTACATAAAATGTGGAAAGATGGGACAGAAGGAAGATGTATTAGTATGAAGATGTGTTAGTACGAAGTTAGCAATCAGCATGATTGGGATTACCCAGATTTGAAAATACCTCATAGCTGTGTGACTTGCACCTTCCTGTGGTGCCGACATTGTTGGGCATTGAAAGTTCTTACCTGAAGTGTGCATGTCTCCTCTGTTCTGCAGAACATCACATTGCTGCACACCTGGAGCTGTGCTCTTCTGAGGACTTGTAGTTACTATCCTCACCCCACTTGGTGCTGAGGGTTTAGTAGGACTACTTGCCACCTAAGGTGCCATACAACACAAATAGGATCAATGAGCCCTGGCCATTGCTGCCTACGTAGATGATACCTCTTGCATTTTTGCACTGTAAGATGTTTTGAGTCTTTCCAAATGATGGTTTAATTTAAATCCTGTTTTAGAGAGTTTTTTGGAACCTTTCTTGTCTCTATAGTCCCATCAGTGATCCATAGTAGGCCCTGAAACCAGGCCATTTCATCTTTTAGAAAGAACTGGAAGCACCAGAGTTCAAGAGGGGCTATTGAATTAAACAAATGCGAAGTTCTCAATGAGTAACTAGAAAATATATTTCTGTAAAAACGAATTCCAAAAAGTATGCTTTCATAATCAAGTCCCTGACTATGTCATGTCCAGCAGACCAGAAATGTCACAGACGCTATTGGAGCTAGATGCATCAGGAGAAATTAGGCACTCAGATGCCTTGTTATGTGCCAAAGTCCAGCATTTACGGATCAGTGGTATTCACATAGCCTTCACCTAGCCTTTCACTGTGGAACTGGACACAGGTTTCTCATGTCCCTGGCTCAGTACTGAAACTGTTGGACTTTTTTTTTTTGTAAAATTGTAAAGTGGCTCCTTTCATGGCTGCCCTTTGTGGAGGGTATGGACAGCTGGAAAAGGCTTGCCAGAGGGAGTCTCAGGCTGAGAGGAGAGGGAATGCCTGTCTTAGGGATGCTGAGGGAGCTTTTGGATGAAGCAGACCTCGAGCAGGTCAGTGTTGCCAGGCCTCAGGAGAGTTATGCCAGTACCCAGCCTTAGAAGTGCGGGCTCTGTTCCTAGAAATGCAGAGGGGAGCTGAGGTGCTTGTAAGGTGCAGGCGAGGTGTTCATAAGGGGTTTTGTGAAAGACATTGGGGACCCAGGGATGGACAGAGTACACATCAATTGCGGAGTATAGGGATGCTACCGTCTCTTTGTGCATTGAAACCTTGGTGCAGAGGGGTCTCTTACTATTACATTTTAATTGGGATTGTGGAGGAACAAAGTTAATGTGTTTATCCAACATGCCAAGTGAAAATATTTTAAGATTACCTTCTCTGTGTAACTACCTTGACTGTTACCAGCTCCTTCAGCTAGAGTCCGCATCAGCGCAAACGTAATTTCCATGCATTGTTTCAGTCTGGAAATGAAACAATTTTCATTAATGGAAACCTGGTTCTCAAGCAGAACAATTAGACCCACTTCAGGTTGAAAAAAGATAAAAGCATGCTAATTTGGATGGAGGACTCTTCTTTCAAGGCAGCCAATTGAGTCATCAGCCTGCCACCCACCTGACCGTCAGACAGGTAATTAGGAGATAGTCCTCTTTTTGTGTGGAGTGTGTGCGTAAACCTGCACACGCTGGTGTCACTGCCCATTGGGACTTCCAGAGGAAAGAGCTAGTCAGTGGCAAAAGAGTGAGGAGAGCACATTGTCAGACTGTGCCTAACAATCCGACTTGCTTGTAGATTCAGCTGACAATTTTTGTCTTTTAACAGCCACCTGAAGTTTCTGGCAGCCCAGTCGTCATGGCAGATCTGGGCTGCAAAAAGCCCAGTGACTGCACTGTCTCCAGGCTACTCAGCGTAGTGGAGAGCGAACTCCGGGCTGGGAGAGACAAAGGCGACCCCACTGAGAAACAGCTCCAGGTTGTCTTAGAGGATGCTACGCTCTGGCAGAGATTCAGGGAAGTCACCAATGAGATGATCGTGACCAAGAACGGCAGGTGAGTGATCTGCTCCGCATTGTGGCTAAGTGTAGATGACAGCCAGGGGGGCTAAGGGGTGTGATAATAAGCAGCGTGTGTACAGGCTAGAGAACTGCTATGAGCATGTAGCAGTGCTACCCCTGCAGCCTTTCAGTCCCCTACCAACAGCATACAAACAGTGGGGTGTCCCTGCTCTTTTCTGCTAAGCCACTCCTGCCACCCTTCGTTCCTGCTTGTGAAATGTCTTGGAGAAATATACTGACTGAGTTAAGGTTGCACGAAAAGGGAACTTTCACTAGGGAGCAGAAAACCTCAAAACATTCTGGGTCACTTCTTGTACCACCAGTTGTTAGTCTTTATTAGCAAGTCCTTATCTGTAGACCTCAGATAACTGTACAGAAGCAGATCCACGTTGTTATCCCCCAGTGCTGTCTCCCTGGCTTTGGAGGTTTGCACAATCTACCGGGAAGGGGTACAATATAGCTGTGCTCTATGTAGCATGTATGCACAGTCCAGGCTTGTGTGGTCCCACAGCTGTATTGCTCTGTAGCATTAACTGGTGCACTGAGAAACCACTGCAGAATATTGGTTAATATACAGAGATTTAAAAAGATAAAATATTGTGATATCTCACTGTTTGCTGAGTGCAAAACCTGGAGAGAAGAATGTTAATTCTAAATCAGATCCTGGCTCTCCAGAGAGGCTCTGCTCTGAACTGGGCTGATGACAGAGACCAGCCAATAACTAGAGAAAGGTTCTCCCATACAGTCGTATTAACGTTTTTATTTAGCCTACCCTCACCAACTCTCTGTCTCCCTGTCCCCATGCACACATTTCTCTTGCAAAATCCCTTGGAAGATCCACATAGGAGAGCAGAACTAAGAGACAGGAAGAAAGATTTGTTCACGTGGTGTCACTTAATCAATTTTGCAGAGACTTTGATTTAGCAGGTCTTGTGGACAATATTTCTGTTGACTGTATCCTGACAAGGGACATGGGTGAAAGTTTAAAAGAGGAAAAATCTAGTCTGTTAGCTCACCAAGGTTATTTTGTTGGGAGCAGTTCTATTCCCAAAACATCAGCTCTTGGTGTAACGCTGCTTATTGCCACTGATTCCTCCTAGCAACCTACAGGGACAGAAGTAATCTTCTGCTGAGGCTCTCTTTACACCAAGAAGCTGCTTTTGCTTAATTTAAATGTTTTTAATTGCTGTTAAGGTAGAGCAAACCTCTGAGTGGACTTTCACTTAGCATTAAGGTAGCTTACACTGACTCCTTATCAGCCTAAGTAACCAAAATGTAGTAAGATAGGTTTGCCTCAAATTAAATGGATACAAAGAATTTTGTCATACTGACAGGTTTTGCTCTTTTTTTTTTTTTTTTTTTCCTCTCAGCTAATGTTAATTGTGATTGCAGGTGATACTATTTTTTCTCTAAAATGTCTAGGTGAGTGCATGAATATAATCTTTTTGTGCTACCGCTGGTAAGGGTATCTGTCATTATTTGAATATGCATTGTTACTTTTTATTTTATTGCAGAAGCTTCTTTATTTTTCTTCATTCTAACTTGTGCTCTCCTTATTAGCTTGCTCCTGGTTTTCCTTAAAGCCAGTGACAGTTCTAGTAACGTCACTGGGGCAGGTACGAGTTCGTTCTCTGTTATCAAAGTACAGTAGTCCCAAAACAAAAAAATGTATTATAGTCATTTGCATAAATCCTTATATGAAGCTTTTGTAGAATGGGGGACTATGAAAAAGTATGAAAGTATTATCCATAACAAACACGTCAGTGCAACAACAACAAAAAAGAAATGCAGACAGTGGCCTGCAGCAAAACCTTCTGAACAACTCCGTGCTTTTCAAAAGGAGACCAACTTGAGAGACTCTCCCATGAATCCTGAGCTTTTCTTCAGGTGCAGGATTCTTCAGTGACAGTCTCCAGAGGGATTTTCTAAAGAAAAAAATATTGATCCAATTTTGCTGCTGCTTAAATCAGTAGAACTAACTCGGTCATTCTTTCTGAAGGATATATGAGTGCTTTTGAAAAGTGTTTTCCAAGATTAAGAAGAATACTCTGTCTGAACTTGTGTGTTTGAAAAGTAAGGCGATTTGTGTGGACACATTGTTAGCTAAACTCAGAAATTAAACCAAAACCCGATACAGGAGCATCCAGGACTGACTGGTTAGTGATCCTCAAGTGTAAAATTCTAGCATGTGTAATTCTATCTGTTGTGACTGAGTCATCTCTAATTTGTGCTGAGGGTCCCAAAATGTTCTGAACCAACTTCAGTGTTAATACATAGATATTTCTCCACTGCTGCATTGTGCTTCACTACAATAATCACCTGTCATAGCAAAATACCTAAGAGCATGGGGAAGATAGATATATTCTGAACAGGTCAGATATCAATAAAATTAAAGTGCATGCTGTATCGCAAGATATATCCAAAAAGGTGCAGCTTATATGGTGAGAATCAGTCTCCTATTTTACTCAGATTTATTGCATTCAATTTGCATTCCAACATTCAAACACCCCAGTTGCTAACTGAGCAGGTTTTCTGTTATTGTGGATACCATTTCAGCTATGCAGTATTCTGAAACTTCACAATCTACCTTATTGCCTGGAGGGGCCACTATTCCCCTTTGTATATGGGGAGCATCTGTAATGGATCAATGCAGACAAATGTGGGGAGGGATGTGGGGAAAGGCTTAAATGGTAAAGCAACTTTACTAGTAAACTTTACTAGTTTACTGCATGTTCAAGTTTGATATCAAACATTCCCACTTGAGCTCTGTACCATGGAGTAATTGTAGCAGATCTGTTCTAAATAAATTGAAGAGGCTGAAGTACTCAGCTATTGCAGTAATGGAGGTCGTGTGTGTACCTACCTGATCACTGAAACAAAAATTGACTGAAACAAATGCGGAGAAATGATCATTTACCATGTTAAAGCGTATGATTTGAACAATAAAGCCACTTAATCAGTGGAACAAGTGAGGTGGTAGGTCTTCTGTCATTAGCACCTGTACAGTCAAGATATGCTGGTCCAAATGAGATGTGGATTAATTGTGTGGGAAGCAGAGATTAATACAGGGAAGCGCTACAGTCTATGCGGCACAGGATGTTAGAGCTGGATGATGACTTCTATTCTGGCATTAATAGCCTGTAGACCTTTGGGGGATAAACTCAAGCCTCCCAAGTAGGAAGGCAGAGAAGTTTGCATTGTGAGCAGAGGAATTAACAATCTTCATGTAACACAAAGAGTTCTAAGAAATCTAGTGAAATTAAATTTTTATGAGGATGAATTTTCCTCTGTACTTTAATTTCAGCTAAATATGTGTGTGTGTTATGTTGCAGACTGACTGCAGGGGGAGCAGGCTGCACTGGGAGCAATGCATGCACGCTTGTGAAGTTCCAGTTCCAATAGCTGGTCAGAAAGACATGTTAAATGTAGTGTATAAATCTTCGACTAAGCTTCTATTTAGTTAGCAAGATCATGGTTCAACACGTCTTTCTCAGTGTTGCATTGGCCCTGCATCACCAACTATCTATATTGAGATTAAAAACCCTTTTCAAATACTGTATTTTTCTGTGGGCAGAAGGTGCTGATTGTCTGCAGCAAGAATGGTATGATAATGTCCAGGAAGGTAGGGGGTGAGTAGGATAACTTATGAGCTAAGGAGATTGTCAGCACCCTGAAGGTGGAGGCTGCTGGAGAGTATTGCTGCTGGGGCAGAGACTTCTGGTGTCCCTGGAGAGAGCACGTGAAGTTTTACTTCCCTTCTTTTTTTTTTTTTTTTTTGTTTTTGTTTTGGTTTTTTTTAGACATCTTGTGCTGCTTCTGCTTCTTCACTAAGCCTAGAGAACCACTTTACCTTATCCCCATGGACATCAGGCAATTGCTGAGGTTGCTTGGTGTAACTAATCTCTCTGAATCTGTACAGGAAAAGAGCTTTAAGATTCATTGTCCTGCGCATAAAAATGTGGCAAAACGATGATTGCCAGGAGAGATCAATGTGGAGGTCCCTGGAGCAGGGAGGCCTCACACTTTTGTAAGAATGTAGGAGGTGATATATAACAGCTACAATAATCCTCCACAATAATGATGTGTATTACTTGACAACCTAAGAATCTAACTGAATAGGATACCTTTGTTGGGACGTGGCTATTCTGCTGTCTTTTCCCCATTCCTGACACTGTGGGGGGCCCTACTAATTCCATTGCTGTATACTCTTTCAGACCATAAATGCCAATTCAAAGCTGTGTGGTATGGATCTTGTGATCTTGTACTAGGGCAGAGAGAAAACTGAGAACTGCTGCAAATCTTTACAAAGGCAAAAAATAACTACAAGGGGGTTGAGAAAACGTGGCGTAGGACTTCTAAATGTAGAAGGATCCACTTGAGGAAAAAGATGCTTTGAAATGTTCTTCCAAAACTAAACAAAAGCAGGATTTCAGGTCTAATGGCAAGGATTTTAATCAGATTTCTCAAACTGCAGATTTATGTAAAGATAGTGGGACAACGTGTGAATACTTCTCTTTAAGAAAGAGAGAGAACATGTTTCAGCTAACTACATTCCTTTTAATATATCCATGTAATAAGAGTTCAGGATGTATTTTGAAATAAAAGGTAATGAATATACGGAAGACAATGGAAAATAAGAAAAAATACATTTTACTAAATTTCAAATCATGCCTGACTAACCCTGGTAAAGGAAATACATAATTTTACATAAGGAAAATGTAACAGATTGTTAGGGTGTTTAGAGCAGTCCTATCTGGAAACTGTAACTCAAGTGGGAGATATTGGGAGTTAGCACAAGAACCAAAGGAAATGACAGAGGGAAATGATTTAGCTCATGAGACTTTGGAATATGACCATGCCTTCAAAGAAAGGGAGAAAGGCCTTTGTATAGTAGTGTGGTCAATGGATCTAACTGGAGTCTTCTGAGTACCTGGCTGTGATCATATCCTGAGGGCTGGAAATGGCAAGATAATTTCAGAGGATATATCCAGAGTTGAACAAAGTAAAACTTGGACACTGGACAGCGTACTGGAGTGTCTGTGGGGAGAATCAAAGCACCAAAGAAGTGCAGCTTATTACAGGAGTCTGCAGTTAATGCAGTTAGTCTGTGATTCAGCTTTTCAGGAATAAGGAGGAATCAACCTTCTTGACTGTTTTCAACTCTGTTCAATCCTGTTCATGCCTTCTTGTCCCAGATCTAAGGCTGCATTTAGCATGTCTGGATCCCATGGACTCCGCTGACACTATATAAAGCTCATAAATTGAGTGCATTCATGAATCTAGACACAATGAAGGTCTTAGTGCCCTACTTCAGAGGTAACGCTTTTTTTCCAAATGATCGAAATACAATGAAAGATTAACCTTTAAGAGAATTTTCTTCAGCTAGACAGAGGGAGGTGGGGGTTGAAGAGGGAGGATGGTTTTTACATTGACCTGATCAGTGAGATTCTGGCCACAAATTTACTGAGAAGAGTTTTTCAAAACCAGTTTCCATTGGAGTCTCCGTTTCTTGTTTCCGGAACAGGCGGATGTTCCCTGTTTTGAAGATCAGTGTGTCAGGCTTGGACCCAAACGCCATGTATTCCTTCCTGCTGGACTTTGCCCCGACTGATGGCCACCGCTGGAAGTACGTCAATGGAGAATGGGTGCCAGCTGGAAAGCCAGAGCCACCAAACCACAGCTGTGTCTACATCCACCCGGATTCCCCCAACTTTGGGGCCCACTGGATGAAAGCTGCCATTTCCTTCAGCAAAGTCAAACTTACCAACAAGCTCAATGGGAGTGGGCAGGTATGGCCTGATGTTTCCCCATACACCTCTTGGCTTCAATTGCAAGCACCTACCAATCAAGAAATATCAAGGGTGCATTTATGTAATTATAGAGGCCCTTACAGGCCTCTTCACCCACAGATGCCAATTATTCTCTGGAGGCCACATGTAAACAGGAATAAACAGGCCTTAATTGGCGCTTTCAGATTTTAATGGACTTCTTGATGTTAAGAGAGACAGAGTGCTGTGGTTTACTTAATCATCAGGGGGCTTTTCAGAGTTGGTCTTGTGTGCTGGTTTTTTTTTACATAGGACTTCAGAGAAGGGGGAAAAAATGGTCACGGGTATTAGGTTTTTGTTGTGTTCCCCCATGTTGTTTGGTGTAAGTGGAATGTTGGCAGGAGTCAGATAGCAGAATAAAAGGCTGCTCCTAAATGAAATAATTACTATGTCTGCTTCTGCATCATGATAATTATCAATATTCTATTGAATCAGCTTTGGCCTTTGGAAAGAAACCACATGTACCAGAAATAAGTGACTTTCTCTTTGAACCCCTTAAAAATGCAAACAGGAAAATTAGTTATGTTTCGTATTTCATTTTTGATGATGCATCTGAAGATGAAATATTGCACAAGACCTTTTGTTTGCTTGTTTTTGTACAAAACTCCTACACTGGATGCTACTTGTCAGCCCAGAATCAATTTCTTTCATGTAAATATTATATGTCTCTACCTACTATTTCCATTGGGTTTGTGAGGTACCTACATAAACCTAGTACCCTAATTAGGCTTTTGCAGACTGAAGAATAGAAAGATGACCAGACTTTCCCTGAAGTAACACATGGAATTGTCACACAAGACTTACTGTGTAGTGTAGAACAGGATCTGAATTTGCAAATTCTCATCCTGCATCCAGGACCTTAGAAAGGTCAAAAGCTTCAGAAAAGTAAGTGCTACAGAAAAAAAGGGACAGGCCCTCCCCTCCACCCCCAAAAAACAACAACAACAACAACAAACTACCACAAAACACCTTGACCTTTCTTGGGGTCAAGAGGGTCAAAAAGACCTTGGAGGGGGGAAAACAGGGGAACAAGATGTGTACACACAGTAAAGAGAAAGAAAGTAGAAAGGAAGGGAGGAAAAGCCAAAGAAGAAGCAGAGTCCAAAGAAAAGCTAACTAAATGGTAAACAACTGAAGCGCTTTTTGTTTTCTTCTTGAAATATTGGCAGTCTTGTTAAGGTAAACCATTTTCCCCCTGTTTCGTCTTCCCTTTTTGTGGTGTTATTAGCAGAATGCACTGTTAGTCAGCTATTGGCTGTTACTCCACATATATATACACATGCAGACAGCACTTTCCAAAATACTTTTTTTCCTTAATTTTAAATATATTTTATTGTATTAGAGAGAATTAAGCAGTGTGCTTAATGTGCTTAAGCTTTCTGAAGAAGGTATATTGTAGGATTGACGCTACGCACAGCTTTTAGTGCCAGGGTAGAGACATGTTCCAAAGCTTGTTTAGGTAAGTCTTGCCCAGAAAGATGACTAGGTGAATGCCTTAACACTATTTTGCCCTGTTTTCTGTGACTGTAATTCTGAGTTTTCGGATAGCCAAAGCAGGCCAGGGATTGTCCCTCAACTGCCTGAACAACCTGTTCACTGGAAACCCAGTGGTTTGAAGGCCTTAGCTGCTACCACAAATCTGCGGCTGTATTGAAAACTTGAAATCAAAGTCCAGTGAAGTGTCTCTCTGTTCAGTCCTGTGGCTCATCAGAAGGTAGGAAGGCATCTGCCCTTCTGCTTTCAATAATCATGAACTGGAGAGGTTTAGCAGTGACGTTTGGTTTATTATAGAGCAGGAGTGAAAGAGCAGCTGTGGGGTACCAGAGTGGCAATGGGGTCTGTCTGTGTGTTTTGTTTTCTGCAGATAATGTTGAACTCTCTGCACAAGTATGAGCCCCAGGTACACATAGTTCGTGTAGGAGGCCCCCACCGGATGGTGATGAACTGTTCCTTCCCTGAGACTCAGTTCATAGCTGTGACTGCCTATCAAAATGAAGAGGTAGGCGGATGCTGTGCTGTGCTCTTGGACATCATTGATAAGATATATTAAAAGCCTATTAACTACAAGAACAGTATGGACAGACTGGTCCTCTTCTTGTTTCTCCATCAGTCCCATGCAGTGTAATGCTCCATGAGTCTACTACTGTCTTCTCTCTGCAGTAAAACATTACCTAATCCAGCATCTGGCTCCAATACTAAACCAGATTTAACTTAATATTCTGCCACTGCTACTCCAAACTGGTCCATCTGTCTTGGTATCCCAATTCCTTATTGGAAAAAAAAAAAACAAACCAAAAAACAACCAAACTGAAAAAAATAAAAAATAAAAATAAAAAAACAAGACTAGAGTCAAGTCCAGAACTTTCTCTAGTAGTGACTGATAGTTTTAACAATAATTTTTTTCTCTCCTCTCTTTAAAATATGTACAATTGCAGAACAGCATATCATTCCATGAGAAAATTTCCTCCCAAACCCAAAATTGGAATTGTGGGATGCTTTAGATTGTGACAATTGCTCACTCATATGCCATATCCCCCAGCAAGTGTTGCTGCAGATTTGATTCATATCTGGTAGGAATTCAGTGCTTCAGCTCTCTTGAAAGGGTTTGCAGTCCCACAAGGCTTAGCAGGCCAGACCATGCAATTAGGTTGGTGTTCTGCCTGTAGCACTGATCAGTACACAGCACCCTGCAACAAGCAAAGCTCCCTCCAACCACGCCTGGCAAACAACACACAGGGATATATTTTGTTAGGCTAGCCAATGTAGTTCCACTTAATTTACTGTGGAAGTTGTTTTCTCAAGTATCTACTCCAAGTTGCCTTCACTAACATGCCTTGTTTTCTGTAAACTCAAGATAACTGCTCTCAAAATCAAGTATAATCCCTTTGCCAAAGCCTTCCTGGATGCGAAAGAAAGGTGAGTTAATCTTTTTTTGTTCCAGTAATATTTTGCTGCTGACAAGGTTAAAGCTGTGGCATCATAATGTGAAAGTAAATTGTACAACTCTTGTTTCTACTGTCTTAAATCTAGAGTCACTCCACTGAAACTAGTGGGGAGACTGTCTATATATTGTTACCACAATAGGGTCTGAGGTGAGTAAGTATCCTCTTTGGGATCCAAGAACTTAGCACTGTCTACACAGGAAGCCTGAAATGGACTGTGAATTTCCCCGGTAATGTTATACACCACATATTTTTCACTGCATTGTACTCACACTCCAATGAATCCCACAGTTTAATAGCTCAGGGATGGTAAAAGTGAGTTGCATATGTCAAAAAGAATGAAAGTGAAATTGCACTGTAACTGTAATATGGCTACACTGCTATGTATGTATGATAGTGTATGATGCATTAAGTAAAAGTAACCTGTAGGTTCTCACTATGTAAGATATGCATCTATTATTGGAAACGAATTGTGGTTTAATTTTCTATCAAAGTTTCCCTTGCACCTCCATGCTAAAGCACTGAGGAATCCAAATGATTAATTTTAATCCATAATTGCTAATAAATTTTGTCCAGAGAGACTTGCTATGTCTTCTGATGTGTGATGTCTCCTACATGCCTGAAGGAGAATCTGTATTTCTTTCCTTTCCTCACATCAAGCTGCTGTGTCTCAGCATCAGGGTTCCCATCTGTGGAGGGAAAGTGTGCCTTAGTCTTGCCTGGCTGTGCAGGAGGCAGAGCCCTGCATCGGTCTGAGTGATGCCAGGCTTAGACTGTTGATGCAAGCAGGAAAGGTACCCATAGGAAGACTTAAATTCTAGGCTCAGTCCCTGAATTTGGCACGACTGTAGGAAAAAAATGTATGGATGCTGTGAAACATAAGTGCTTCCTTTATGGCAGAGTGCAGGAAAGTCTACTGCTGCCTGGCAAGTGGTTAAAGATGATAGAGTTCTTTCCTATTTAATTTACTGTTCTATCTTTAGTGAATAGTTTTCAGTTTTTAAATTTGATATTAAATTTCTTTGATAATTTCTCAATGAGAATTTTTACCACTGTTTTCTTTTTCAGAAACCATCCCAAGGATGCTCCAGAAGCAGTCTCTGAAGGTCAACATATGACATATTCTCACTGTAAGGTTTTTATTCAAGTGAGCTGGAAGATTTATATGTTCTGATACATGCTGGGAACCTGGGACCTGCTTAACTGGATCGGACCAGTGGTTTACTGAGTCCTGAACTGTGTTTATAGAAATGGACTGTTTAAACAAGCAACTCAAAAAACCTGAATAAATCTTAGAGTAGGAAGTTGAGATATTTTCTGCAGTGGGATCATTTTCCTTATGATCCAGTTTTGATATTAAATAAAACCTTGAGAAAAAGATACATTAAAGAATTTTTAGGGCCATTTTTAGGGCTATTGTTTTGTATTTGTAATTGTAAGGACTTTCCTCATCTATAAAACTACCTTTCACTGTTGAACAGCTCAAAAAATAAATGGGGGAGCAGAGGTTGTGCTCATTCTAATGACGATCAGTATTTCTTTTCTTTGTTCTGTGATATCAGTGACATTTTCTGTTAGTTTGTTTCAGGTCTCGTTTTTAGTGTTTTTTGGTTTTTGGTTGGTTCTTGCTTGTCAGTTGTTCCACAAACCAGTATGTCAGAATTCTGCAGGAAGGCTGGTTACTTTATTACTTCATTGTACTGCCATGTTTTAGTGCAATAATAGTTTTCTTCTGTCTTTCCCCTCAAAGTGGGTGGCTGGTTGATTTCCAACCCAGATACAATGCGTGCATCAGGAAGCTCTAATTATCAGTACACTGGACCTTTGCCTCTGCCAGCTCCGCACGCTCCCCATGGCTGTGAGCGATATTCAGCACTGCGAGGTCATCGGGCTGCTCCATACCCACCTTCCTACATGCAAAGAAATCCTTCACCTACAGGTAGATCTGTAAATCCGCTTTGTTTCCAGGTAATAGACACAGTTAGACTAAGTGACCCTTGCGTTAGTAACCTAAGCAGTGAAACAATCAAGAGCAGAAGCTAGGAAAGAGCATGATGGGTCTCTAACAATCTAAACTGCTCGCTAGATGCATGGAATATGTTTAAGGCAGCAAAAGAAATGGTGTAGAATTGCTGGGTGCAGAGTAATTGCTAATTATAAACAAGAGTGAATGATCTTCCTTGCAGTACAGCTCCCAGTTATACAAAAGTATCCGAGTGTTGCAAGCCTTCTTTCAGTGTTGTGTCACGAAGCAGTCACCCTCTCAAATTGCAGCAGTCATTAGGAACATGGTGATGAGAGGGGTTTGTTATTGCCAGAATGTCTTTCAAGTCCCACCTGCTCTCTAGACCTGGGCGTGGAGATACAGAAACTGGTCCTACTTTGATCAGAGGAAATGAAATTGGCCAGAAATGAGAGTGAGGATGAGTAAGGATAAAGTAATCTGTTCACTAGATATAATTTAGTAAGCCATCTTGTTTAGCTGAAATATTTAAGCTCAAGTTATACAGAAACCTGTATCAAAGCATTGACAGTCATATAGCAATCATCATTATCAAGAGACTATTAGATTATTGAAAAAATGTGCGCTCTACATCTATCACACTACCTTCTCATATATCATAAATGGAATTACAATGGCACATTGCTACTCTTTTGCTAAGGAAATGAATTTTGTCCTTTTTTCCTACGGTTAGGAACCCAAACCCCATGATCAGATAGCTTCCTAAGGCCTACCCATTTTCTGTTGCCTTAAGACAATGTATCTGTGATAGTCACCAAGATTTTTTTTTGTTGTTGTTGTTGTTGTTTTTTCCTCCTCAAAGTGAATTTATTGGAAAGCTCCAGCAATAATCTTCAGGTATTCTCAGGACATGACAGCTGGACTTTGCCATCCTCTCCACATGCTAATTTGCTCTCAGTGCCACACACCAAGGGAGCTGCCAGCCCTGGGCCCAGGTAAGGTTTCAGGAAAACTGCTAATATTAGGAGCAGTGAGGTTTGTAGGACTGTCATAAGGCTTTGTTCATGCCTGATTTCTTAACCAATTCCACCCCTACTTAGTACATAGTCTCCCTTAGGCAAGTCATTTCTTGACATCCGTAAACTCGTGCATTCTTGGCATGGTGCTACAGTTCCTCTTCAACTCCCTAATCCTGTACAGTTTATGCAGGGAGGGACAGTGAAAATGGCATCCTACAAAAAGAGGAAGAGGGTGGATGTAGCTGAATAGGCTTTCCACTATCTGCAATCCCATGCTTCATGTCTGTTCACGTCAAATAACAAAACAGGGTCTTTCACAGGCTGATGTGGATGAGTGGGAGAGGTCTCTGCACCTACCCACATCAGGACCGTTCCTGCCCTAGACATACACACTTTGTTCCATCCTTTAAACATCCTTAAAACATGTCCCAAGTGTCCAACTTGAGATTCTTGGACAGATCTCTCTGACAAGATAATTGTCTTCAGCTCCAGCTGAAATCAATGGAAGCTTCATTTTTCCCTAGCACTTCTGAAAACAAGGATCTTGGAATAGCCACTGAGAACTCTGGTATCTACAACCAGTCGAAGTTTTAAAGCCAAATTATTTTTCTTTCTGATCCTTGCTACTGCACTGCATGAAATAATTACTCTGCTCAGCTGCAGGGCTGTAACAAAATCTAATTCATGTTACATTATGGAAATGTTGTTAACAGGGCAGTAATCAGTTGTAGGAATGGCTGAAATTTAGTCATAGAGAGTCAATTAATAACAAATATTTCACCCTCCTTTCCTCAAAATAAATGCACAAATTTCCTTAATTTCGGTGCCAGGATAATCAGCTGAATTTATTTAAAACGTAAACATATACCAAAAAATATCTTGAAACCTCAAATGTATTTGCACATTTCTCTCCATGCCTTTTTTAAAGGTCACGAGGTCTACTGGTTGCTGGTGGCTTTTCACTTAAGATCTGCAAGTCCTACCTAGTTCAGTAAAGGGATTGGGATAGCTGCTTTTTAGCAGATAATGTACCTGACTCTACTGAAGTAAGTCTTGTGCAGATGAAAATGTTTTAAAATGAGTCATTCAATTTGCATTGCTTTTTTTCCCAGCCACTACCCTTGTCTATGGACAGTGAGCAACAGTGCTGTAAATGTCACCAATCCAGGAAGTGAGGTGAACAGCAGCACTTCAGGCATGTTTCTGAGGGGTAATGTCCCCTTACCTACTGCATCTTCGTCAGTCCAAATCCCTCTGCAGGGAACTGTGTCTGGCAGCATGGAAGCACAAGGGGAAACCACACTAGCCAGGCTAGCCGACTCTGCGTGGACATCCTCACACTCCTTTTAATGGACAGGCAGCTCACATGCAAGGCTCAGACCAACAAGAGTGACACAACTGGCGAAGGATCCCCTGGAAATGCAGCTCTGAACAGGGATGTATATGCAGAAAACTCTTCACCAAACATCGCTGCATAATGTACCTCTTGCGTGCCAGAGAAACCAAAATGCATAATGCAAGGCAAGAAATGTTAAAGGAACTGGCTTATTACTCTAATCTTCCTGCATCCTTGAGGATGATGTCCAGAAAGAATCTTTATAGTTGGCTTTGCTTCTTTATCACATCAAAACAATCAGAGAGACAGGACTGAGTGAAGCAGACATGGCGGTTAGATATTTGCATGTGGTTTTGGAAGAGTCCTTTCTGTAACTAAAGACCAAATCCAAGGAAATTGTGAGCAAGTTTGCAACCGGTAATCTGAAGAGACAGCACTGCTTTAAAGACCTTCTGAATTTGTCATATGAGGGTTTCTGTAATACCTGAAACTAAGCTCTTAGGGGATGTGATCTGTGTGACACCCTAATGCCACCTGCATACAGTATTCTCTTTCTCTTTACCTTCTCCAGCTCCTGTGCTCTTTCTGTGCTATAGGGATAATGGACACATTCAAGCTCAGAAAGTGGCTGCATTGTAGCAGCAGGTGAAGGGCATCTGGTTTAGTGTTTATAGTCTGATGTGAAATGAAAAGTTCCAATGTTTTCTGTATGTACTGTTTTTGAGAGGGTGGAGGGAAAAGACTAATAGAAAAGATATTCATCTTCCATTTCCACTTTGTTTCTGGTACAGAGTACAAATAAAATATCAGTCAATGGTGTATTATGGTTTCAGTTTCCTTTCCAGGGCGTGAACACACATCACAGTCTTTTCTACCTAACAGCCTTTGAGGGAATGTAAAATAACTCTGCAAGAAGCAAGTCGACAGGAATTTTCTATTTCTCTCCCAGTAACCAGTTATATTATCTTGATCATAGTATTTCATGTTTTTTGTTGTTGTTGTTTGTTTGTTTTGGTTTTTTGTACCTGTTTCCCCTCACCTTTTGTCTGTTTGAGCTTCTCTTTTCAGGGTGCAGCTTTTCCTTTCCTATGTGACTGTACAACATCTAGCATAGTGGAAGCTTGAGCCTCCTAACTACTAGTGTAATGTGAGTAAGTTACACCCCTGGATATACCTTGTCCTCTCATTCACCTCTCCAGGCAAGTCCTATCAAGTTCTGCAGAGGCCTGCTTAATGACTTGGTTTGCACCAAGGATGGAAGTGAGCAGGAGCAAAACATACTAATATGGATTACAAGATGGGCTCTAGGGTTCTACTCCATCATGATGTCAGATGTGTGGAGGTGGTGTTTTTTCTTTATTTTCTTTTACATTCTTAGACCCCCCCTCCGTTCATCATCCCCTTAAGGTGCTTTCGTGCTATGTAGTTTCATGACATCCCTGTCTGGCTTTTCAGATTTATTGCGGCCCAGGCGCTGCACCAGGATGTGCTAAAGATGCTCTTAGTTTTACTGACTGATGTGTGCTGCTATCAGCTAAAAGCGAAGTCATGAAGCTCCTCTGGATGTGCATTTCTGTTAAAAGAGGCATCTGTCAGACAGGAGCTAATAGCAGAGGGTGAAAAGCTCTGTAGCCTACTATCGATCTAATCATTGTCAGTTCTGACTTTAAATCTGCTTTTCCAAATTCTGTCTAAAGCTCTGTGAAAAGTTTCTCAATATTGTCTTTCTCTACCTTGCAGCCAGAAATGCAAGTAGATGTTTCTGTCACAAACAGCTCTGCTTTACAGATGAGGCTTATTAACTAACTTATGCTACCCTCTTCTGGCTGCCCAGCTCCCCATGTACACAGCATGTGCTGAGTATTCATAAAATGTCTGGAGATGCTAAAAAAGGCAAGTGATGACTTATCTACATTCCAGGACTTGCTATGCGTTCTTCACAGTTAATGAATTGGATAATGGGTTAGTTTTCTCACACACTGCATTACAGTAGCAGAGTGATTGCAAGATGTTACTTAGGCAACATGTGAATTTATTTCACAAATAAACAATCTAGAATAAAATCCAATTAGCTTTCCTGATAGTTCCATAGGATTGAGGGGACTGAAAAAGGATCAGAATGAACAGGCTGAATCATTTTTCTTAGCACTGTAAAAGCAGTCATGACTCATGTCACAGGAGGCAAAAAGTTCTGAGATCTCAGACATACCAAGTTTTTGTCGCTGCAGGGTCTGATTTTTCCAAAGCCGGCAACAACATGACATGGTAGTGATTCACAGAACAAAGTTCCAATTTTCTTCAAGTGGTATATTCTTTATTAGCAGCGCTGGATGCACGGGGGATCATTCCACCTATCCTGCATACCAGGGTAAAAAGCTGTGCCAAACTTATACAGTGAAGCAATTAATATTTCATGAGCGCGTATACATATTTATTACCTGTCCCGCCTACACTCGCTTTTCATGCTAATTAGTCTCTTAATGCTTTACACTTGTGCAGATCTGTTTTTAGTCCTTGAGTAGTGGTCGTCAAAGGGTGGGCAGTGGTCCCAAGGAGGAAGGCTGCTTTTCACCTTTAGTCCAATTTTCTGCTGAGTGGACACTTTTGGACACCTGCTCGCCCACAGATCCTCTGTGCTGGTTTCATGGCTGCTATTCCCGCTATCTCTAGTTTTATGGCCTATTCTGGCATCCCAAGGACAATGCTGCTGCTTCTTATCTGGTGTTCTGCTGTTCTGCACATCCTGCCTAAGCATCCCACTCATTTAGGACCATCTGTGATTCCTAGTTGTTTTAACCCTTTATTCAATTCCCCCCTTTCTCTGGAACATGCAAATTCTTTTGCATCATATAAGTCTATTACCAGGTATGCAAAGAATCAAACACCTAGATGTTATATAAGTCTATAACCAGGCATGCAAAGAATTAAAGTTCAATAAGAGCAAGTGCCGGGTCCTGCACCTGGGACGGGGAAACCCTGGCTGCACGTACAGACTGGGCGATGAGATGCTGGAGAGCAGCCTAGAAGAGAGGGATCTGGGGGTCCTGGTAGACAGCAAGTTGAATATGAGCCAGCAGTGTGCCCTGGCAGCCAGGAGGGCCAACCGTGTCCTGGGGTGCATCAAGCACGGCATCGCTAGTAGGTCAAGGGAGGTGATTGTCCCGCTCTACTCTGCGCTGGTGCGGCCTCACCTCGAGTACTGTGTGCAGTTCTGGGCACCACAGTATAAAAGGACATGAAACTGTTGGAGAGTGTCCAGAGGAGGGCTACGAAGATGGTGAAGGGCCTGGAGGGGAAGACGTACGAAGAACGGCTGAGGGCACTGGGCCTGTTCAGCCTGGAGAAGAGGAGGCTGAGAGGAGACCTCATCACAGTCTACAACTTCCTCGTAAGGGGGTGTTGAGAGGCAGGAGACCTTTTCTCCATTAACACCAGCGACAGGACCCGCGGGAACGGGGTTAAGCTGAGGCAGGGGAAGTTTAGGCTTGACATCAGGAGGGGGTTCTTCACAGAGAGAGTGGTTGCACACTGGAACAGGCTCCCCAGGGAAGTGGTCACTGCACCGAGCCTGACTGAGTTTAAGAAGCGATTGGACTGTGCACTTAGTCACATGGTCTGAACTTCTGGGTAGACCTGTGCGGTGTCAAGAGTTGGACTTGATGATCCTTAAGGGTCCCTTCCAACTCAGGATATTCTATGATTCTAAACATTAAACACACAAATATCCCTATTTCTACCAGTACAACTAAAGCTATGAATATTTGTTTCAACCATTGGAAGTTTGGTAACCAAGATGTCAATTTATTTCATATTTCATTAAAACTCCAGGACAAATCGTCCTTACTGATTTCATGCAGTATTCTGGTCTGGTCCCATATTTCCTCCAAGTCCATGGAAATTCTTCCACTCTGGTCTACGTACATATAGCAACTTGTGTTTATTACAGTACAGACTCCCCCTTGGGCAGCCAATAACAGATCCAAGACCATCCAATTTTGTAACACTACTTGTGATAGACTTGAGATTTCCTCTTGCTGCACCTTTATGGCATCCAGAGTTCTATTTTCCAGTCTTTCAATCATAGCTGAGATATTCACGATTGCTTTTTCCAATTCACTTGCCCCTAACCACGGGATAAACCATCTAACAAAACCATGAAATGCTGTAGACCTTTCTACTAATGGATTATCTGACCTCAGTCTGCGTATGTGACTCCTCAAATACCCTTGAGGGACGGTATCATGTATTGTCATATTGGGAAGCACCGTTCCCAGCGTACAAGTCCCTTTGCAGTTTTCAGGCAGTGTCTTTTGAGCAGTATCGTTACATATCCAATACCATCCTCTTCCTTCCGGTACCGGCCAACTAGTTGAATTCGCTCAACCACTGTGAGTACTAATGTGGGAATAGAAATGTTGTTTTTGCAGAGTTACGTTGTTTAGAAGGAGGGAATGCAGTACTGAGATATGCTTATAGAGATAAGAAAGTTTAGAAGGCGACCTTGTAAAATGCAGACAACTAGACTCCTTAGGACAATTAGGTGAAAATCATGGTGTCAAGTCAAGTCAGATAAGCGAAGAAACATTACCACCTCAAGCAGTAAAAATGTCAAAAGAAATTTGAAATTTAACAGGCCGGCAACTGAAGGCCATGCATTGTTTGTGAAGTATCAGATAGATTGTGAACCTGGATTACTCACTCAGTGGGGAAACAGGGGAGGGTCTTGTCATCAAAAAGTATATAAACTGTGTTTTGGAACTTGTAGATGCGCTCTCTCCTGCTTGTGGGGCGCCCGCCATTGCAATCGCGAATAAATTACTACTTCACTGAGATCCTCGCCTGAGCCTAAGTTATTGGCTATGGAGTGTTTCTCACACTAATATCCCTTGTTTGGCTGCAGGCTCTTTGGTTCCCCACATAGGTAGAGTCTATACAGTCCAGCTTTCCCATACCTTTGGGTGGGTTACACCTTTGTACACAAGTGTAATATGATTCCTGCGGTATGAGACTACTTACTTTCAGTCCTAAAGTTCCTTCATCCTTTCTGTTCCAGGAAGTATTCTCCCATAAATTAGTCCATGACAAATTTGCAGGTAAGGGGATCCCAATTAGTGACACACCTTTATTCCCGTGTTCCGGCATATGAGTACATACCCAACAGTTTGTCTTATTAATGGCTTGAGATACTGTTTGTACTAATGTAAGATGCAAATTCTCACTCCAAGTTGCCCAGCCCAAGTTTGAGAACCATGCTCCCGCAACTATTATGATCTTGTAAACCTTAATTTTACTGGTCCGGTGGGAGTAGTGGTCCGTGTCTTTGTTGAGGCCTTCTTCACCCTGGAGTAGTGTATCCACGCCGCTTGTTCCCGGATCTTGATAGCTGTATGGTAAGGTCCTGCCCGCTTCTCCTCCAGGGCATTACCTGCAAAAGTCTTTACATAAACATAGTCTCCAGGCTTGAAGGGATGGATTTGGTTGGACCAGCCCCCTAACCTATACCCCCAGAACACATTTAGTTATTTGATCCAACTGCTTCCGGAGACTTATCATATAATTCTACAAGGAAAGGCTTCCGGCCACCCTGAAAAAGTATCGACTAAGACCAACAAGTAGCGATATCCCCCCTTTCTAGGTAACTCTGAGAAATCTATTTGCCACATTTGTCCTGGGCAATTCCTTTTCCCTATCACCCCTAATTTCACTCTGTTTCCAGTGTTTGGATTATTATGCATACAGACATCACACTGTTGAGTTACCTGTTTGACTGTAGTATATAAATTCCTCCCTATTATTGATTGACCCAATTCCTTATAAAGTGCATCCATTCCCCAATGAGTCTTCCGATGTTCCCCCATTATCAAAAACCACATAAGGTTGGAAGGCACTATAACTCTACCATCCTCTAAATATGCCCACCCATTGTCCCTTACCTTTGCATCAGAATCTTCTATCAATTTCCTATCTTCCTTTGAATAGCTAGGTGGTTGTTCAAAGTTTAGGGTCTGTATCTTACCGTCTGGTATTATAGCCATTACTTCTGCCTCTCCCGTTTCTGCGACCCTTCTTGCCTCTTGATCTGCCAATCAATTACCGACTTCCGGATCCGCATTTCCCTTTTGATGTCCTCGGCAATGCATGATGGCCACTTCTTTTGGCTGTTTCACTGCTTCTAATAACTTCAGTATTTCATTAGCGTGTTTTATCTGCTTACCCTGGGATGTCAGCAGTCCACGCTCCTTCCAAATAGCTCCATGAGCATGCATCACACCAAATGCATACTTAGAGTCTGTCCAGATATTTACCTTTTTCCCTGCTGCTAATTCCAATGCTCGTGTGAGGGTGATTATTTCTGCCTTCTGAGCAGACGTCCCTGGAGGTAATGGTTTTGACTCAATCACCTGTTGAGTTGTTGTCACTACATACTCTGCTTTACATTGTTGTTGTTTCACAAAGCTGCATACCATGTCTCCTCTGCATCTTCCAAAGGCTCCTCCTTAAGGTCGGGTCGGCAGTCATCCCTAGAAAAGTTCGTAACTCCTTGACAGTCTGTGGTTCTGGGGTACGGCAAATAGCTTCTTTCCATTCCCAATTCTCGTTGTCCTCCCGAAATTTCAAATCCCAAATAGGTCACGCGTTGTTGAACCAGCTTGGCTTTCTGTTGGGAGACTCGATAACCATTTAAACCCAGAAAATTAAGGAGACTTATAGTCCATTGAATACAACTCTCTTTAGTCTCAGTAGCTATTAATAGATCATCTACATATTGTAACAAAGCCCCTTCAGTGTCCGGAGGCATACAAATCTCGAGTCCCTTTGCTAATTGGTATCCAAAAACGGTGGGGCTATTCTTGAATCCTTGAGGTAATACTGTCCACGGAAGCTGCGTTTTTCTGCCTGAGTCGGGTTTTTCCCATTCAAAGGCAAAAAGGGTTTGGCTTTCTGTGGCTAGGGCTAGGCAGAAGAAGGTGTCTTTTAAATCCAGTACGGTAAACCAAACTTGACTATTCTTTAATTTAGTCAGCAAAGCATAAGGGTTTGCCACTACTGAATGTATATCCTCGGTGATTTTATTTATGGCCCTCAAATCCTGAATTAACCTATAGCTTTTTCCATCTGCCTGTTTGATTGGTAATATGGGTGTGTTGTATTCTGATTCACATTCAACTAATAATCCATACTGTAGAAATTTATCAATTATCTCTTTAATTCCTTTCCTATCTTCTATCCTCAAAGGATATTGCTTACCCTTAACGGGTTTCTCTCCTGGCTTTAATTTAATAATTATTGGGGTCACATTTTTAGCTTTTCCAGGGACCTCGATGGCCCAAACTCCTGGATACACTTGATCTGTGACCTCTGAGGGTATTTCACTTTTAAGGTCAGTTTGTATTAGTGCCAAGCTCAACACATTTATTAGTTGTTCTTCTCCTATCCTTAATTCCATTTTCCCTTTTTCAAAGACAATTTCTGCCTCTAATTGTTCTAACAAATCTCAACCTAATAGAGATTTTGAAGATCCAGGTAGATATAAAAACCTATGTATCCCTATTTGTTTTCCCAATTTAAATTTCAAGCATTGTAAAAACAAAACAAAACAAACAAACAAACAAAACCCAACAACAACAAAAAACACCTTTTCCTGTTGGCCAGTTGCCCCTATTACATTTACAGACTAATTAACACAGAGAAAGAAGCTCCCTTAACCAACGAAAATTCAAGCCTCTCTCTTCGTTTCCTAGCTTTACTTCAACCAATGGACCTGCTAGGGTAGGTGCCACAGGTCCCCGTTATTCCTGACTGTTCTGCAGCCTAAGACAATTTCTTTCTGATACCAGGAGGCCAATTCCCCTAGAATGAGGCTAGCCAATTGCCTCTGTTTTCTGAAGCCACGTCCAAATATTATTGTATATTATTATTATTATTATTATTATTTCAAAAGTTGGTCCAAAAATTCCACAGGGGTTTCTTTTGGACCTTGTTGGAACAAATTCTCAATTCCCAAATTAACCAGATTTCGGTATAGCAGTTTATAATTTCCAGGGTGATTGGGATCTCAGATGGGGAGGGAGGGTCAGTCAGGGAATGCAGTCGTTGGAAGTTCCCTGAGCAGTCCCATTAGCAATCCGAACTCACACATAAACTCAGGTTGTTTTAAGAGTTAGCTGCTTTTCTGTTTCCATGACAACTCTCTGGACCCATCATGGTCCCTGTACCCCTGAGGGCTGACACCCTCTGTGATTTTGAGATCTCAACCTCGGGTTGAGGCAGAACTATTAACATTCCTGCATCCTCTTTCCCTGCTCATTCAACTTTAAACAGCTTTATCAAATACTACATACCACACCTTTAACACCTTTGACAACCCTTTTAACACTTTATCTTTCTCCAGCCTGTACTTTTCTAATACCAGCACCAAAAGCTCAGTCAGAGGCCAACTTAATTCCATACCTTTTCCCTCCAAGATGCTGAAATAACATATCAGTATACGACATTTCATCCCATTTCCCTTCTCTCCTCAGAAACAACATTAATTGCAGCAAAGTATTGTAATCCAAAGTACCGTTTGGTGGCCACTTTCCCTCACATTCCAACTTAGAAAGAGGCTGCCACTAGCTACAATATTTTATCAGCATTTTCTTATTTTCTGTCCCACCCGGAGATCCCCCGATATCCTTCCAGTGACTCAATATACATCCTAACAAACTCTTCTTTGAAATCCCCCCGCTTTGCTGCCCCCCCCATGTTATTGTTTGGAAACACTTCTTAATTATACAATGCAGCAAGCTAGTATTTTCCCACAATAACACCAAAATCCAAATATCGTTACAATCAAAATCACAAAGACAATGACTAACATCAAAATCCACATTCAGTCACTGAGTATCAAAAACCTGCATTCAACACACAAACCAGTCCCATACACACCAGATGTTTTAAAATTTCCAAAATTCCAAACACACCTCAGGGATGAGCTCCTCCCTTCGGGTACCAACGTATACTTGTGATAACAATCACAAAAGTATACATCAAATGCCGCCCCGCAAAGGATTACCCTTCTGACTTACGGGCGACTCCAAATGACCGGTCTACCAAAAAAACAAACCAAAATAAAGAATATACTCACTTACACCGATGGGGTCCTTGTCTGCCTCCGCAGTGATCCAGTGAGTCGAGGAGTCCCTCCGGGAAATCCCGGGGGTACCCTAGGGAGTCCTGTCCCCAGTGGGTCCTGCGGTCCGACAGAGAGGTTGTCCCATCTGGGGTGCCAGATTGATTCAAAGAACAAAGTTCCAATTTTCTTCAAGTGGTATATTCTTTATTAGCAGCGCTGGATGCACGGGGGATCATTCCACCTATCGTGCACACCAGGGTAAAAAGCTGTGCCAAACTTATACAGTGAAGCAATTAATATTTCATGAGCGCGTATACATATTTATTACCTGTCCCGCCTACACTCGCTTTTCATGCTAATTAGTCTCTTAATGCTTTACACTTGTGCAGATCTGGTTTTAGTCCTTGAGTAGTGGTCGTCAAAGGGTGGGCAGTGGTCCCAAGGAGGAAGGCTGCAAGTCTTCCTCCCAGTGTACTTTTCACCTTTAGTCCAATTTTCTGCTGAGTGGACACTTTTGGACACCTGCTCGCCCACAGATCCTCTGTGCTGGTTTCATGGCTGCTATTCCCGCTATCTCTAGTTTTATGGCCTATTCTGGCATCCCAAGGACAATGCTGCTGCTTCTTATCTGGTGTTCTGCTGTTCTGCACATCCTGCCTAAGCATCCCACTCATTTAGGACCATCTGTGATTCCTAGTTGTTTTAACCCTTTATTCAGTAGCATAAAAATACCTTGACTTTTTGCTATTCTGATAAAGGCTTTGGGAATTGGCCTGTAGCTAGGGTCATATTGTTTCTAAAGAGAAGCAGGAGTGATGGCAAAAGTTTTTGCAACGTCCACAAGACAAAATGCCATTCTAAATTTGTAGACCTCCTTTCCCCAGCACAGTGGAATTGCCTACAGCGCAGCTGCCTGTCAAGGTGCTTGTGGCACCCTCCTCCCTTAAGAAGGCCCCTTAAACTAGCCATAAACCATTCCCCTCACAACAATGAACATTTTTGATCTGACAGACTTCTCCTCACCAGTCACACCACACACTACAACTATTTTATTTCACTCATTGCTATGGCTGATAACTGAAACTGGCACAAGAGGAAACAAACAAACAAACAAAAAACCAAAAACCACTCCCAGGGCCCAATTTTTATATATTCTGAGTGAACCGCTTCCTCAAGAGCTTCTGCAAGACCTCGTTCATGGAAAATGGCACTCCTGCGCTTGCCCTGCCCTGCCCTGGGGGAGTTCGAGTGCGGCGTCCCGCCACTGCGGCGCCATTTTGTGTAGGCGCCGTGCCGGCCAGCAGGGGGCAAATGGCGGCTGGCACCCAAGGCCGTGACCAGCACTCGAGGTCAGGGATTTGGCAACATGCAAAGCCCCAGATGCTGTGGTGAGGCGCAGGCCTGGCCTGAGGCAGGTACCTTTCTCCTCAGGTGCTTCCCCCGGGCCTTATTTCCCTGAAACTCAGGCTGGTGTTGCCCCTGGGGTGGTGAGGACGTGCCTCCAGCTATAGTGTGGGAGCACAAAGAAGCATTTTTCTCAGAGTGTAACCTGCAGCTCCCCTGGTAGCTCACATTCTAAGCCTCTGTGGAAGGTTGATACCTGTCAGCCTCTGTGGTGATAGTTGGTCTATGGTGCATATTTGCACAGCAGCCTAGGCAGTCCCATCCCAAAAATTCAGAAGTGTGACACCTATTGTGCCTCACCCTCTCCTTGCCAGGTCTCCTTCCCCGTCTTCCAGGAGAAAGCCAATGGGCCTCACTTCAGACACCCATGCTTATGCCAACAGAACGGCTATACAGCTTCAAATTTCCCATCCAAAACTGTGGAGTTTTAAGGGAACATTGCCTGTGCTCCCTGACATGCATTAGGCCAGAAGGCAAATATGGACCAGCTCCTGAAGTCCCTGGCTCCAGCTCAGGTGCCTCTTGGTGAGCCAACCCTGGGTCCCCATCAATCAAAAGACATCTGCACCTCCACTACCATCACAGACCAGCAGGTAACCTCCTCAGAAGACACTTTCCTGCTTCACACCCTCAGTGGGTTGTCACCTCTCCTCCACAGGAGGCCCTGCCTCTGGCTGTACTGGACCCCATGTCACTGGTCAGCAGGTCTACCCACTTTATCCTTCACTGCTTGACTGAGATAAGCTCTTTTGTTTAGGGAATTGCATGTGGCTTTTTTTTTTTTTTTTTTTTTTTTTTTTTTTTTTTCATTCCTGTTTTCCCACACAATATTATGAACATTTTTGTCCGTGTGCTAGGTTCCAGGCACCAGGAATTGAGTTGTATAAATGAACACTGGGGAGGGCTGTCATGAGAGGGAAGGAGATGGCATGTTGATACAACATGTGCTCTTTAAAGGCCTTTGAGGAGAGTGTGAATGATTGCAGATCATTAAGAGTTCAGTCTCATAAATTTTGGGGCTTTTTGGGGATCGTTCAATGAGGATGTCATGCCTGCTGCAGAGATCCTTTAGGATGACTGCCCGTTTTTTTCCCAGTACGTACTGCTGTAAAAACACAACAGGCCTTTTGAGAAGGCTGGGTGTTTGATTAAGTACATGGCAAGCAAGCAGGGAAGAAACCCTCTGCTGTGTGACATGGTTCAGCTGGGTTTCTGGTGAACAGAACAAATAAAATGCCACAGCCTGGTTCCCAAAACACTTTCTAGGCAAAGGCAAGTCCATTTACAGACTGCTTTTGCCAACAAAGCTCTGCAGTGCCTTCTGTACTCTGCTGGGGCATTGGCTCAGCACTGACAAGAGGCAGAATGGTGCTCCGTGCTGAATCTGGCTGGCCTGACCTTCATCTATTTTTCTGTCAAAAAGTTGGATCATAAAAGAAGGCATACTGTAAGCTATACTCTGCCTCTGTTCTGGCCTTGTTCTTTTTTAATTTTTATTTATTTATTTATTTATTTTCTAAGGTGTTTTCTTAGTCCGTTAACGTTACTACAATACTTTCCTCCAGGAGAGCAGTTGTAGATTGCAGGCAAGAGATACTTTGCTTTGCTTGTAATCTGTGTTTGTTCATCCTTACTTTCCTCTTTGTCTCCCAGCATGGGCTCTCCACAATAGTGTAACAGTCTCTGGGATCTGGACTTGATTTTTGGCATGCCACATTTTTGAAGTATCCAGAGCTTTGTGATCAATACAGATTTGAACTGTTTTTGCTATATATGGATCCTGGCTGGAGTCTGAAACACTGTACAGTTTGCAGGGCTTACCCTGCAATTTACTTCTGCATTAGGATTCAATCTACAACTGGAGCAATCAGATTTTCTTAGGAGACAGCACTTTTCCAAGTGCCAGATCAGCTCCCACAGTTCTACCTGTTTAAGGAAGCTGTGTCCAGGCCTAGCTGCTGGTATTTCTCTTATCTGCCACTTTTTGACATGTTCTGCCACAAAACGTCTATTTTTTGACCTTCTGTCTGCTAGAATGTAGCAAATGCAGAAATGGGGAAAGAAGGGATGGTAGTAAAGCTAACAGCAATTTAAAAACTGAAACAATATGGAATTTTGTAACACAGTAAAATATTTGTGTCAGTTTAAACTTAACCTCTACTGTTTGTCCACGCAAAAGTTCCGTACTAGGCACTCGGTTCAGGGCACAGCTGTGGTTTTGTCTTGAAGTCAACTCTGGACCCTCCTTGGGTAAATCATGCAGCACTTCTGGGTTCTGTATTGCTGGTTGTCTGCTGTTAAAACCAGTGCTGTAACAGCTGATAATATTTAACCTTGTTTATATTTTAGCCATATAGTATATCGCATACAGTCACGTCCCCCAGAGTGGAGACTCAGCTGAGGCTAATTAAAGACACTTACACCAGTGTAAGTATTGTGAAGGAAGGCAAAAATATAGATAAAAAGGACATTTATGTAACTTTGTCTCCGCTAATAGTTAAAAAGGTACATAGCTTAAATTTCATTCTTCTGAAAACAAAACAACAAACAATGGTACAAACCCCTGTTTTCACTGCATGGATGTAGCTGTGGTGTGTCATGGTCTGCCAGGCCTGTAGCGACAGTAAATACCAGTCCCTACCACAGACATGCCAGTATTTACTGTATGGTTTGAAAATCTCATATTAAAGGTGTTACTGAAGCGTGAAGTGTGAGTGACCTTATGCTGAATTGAAGGAAATGAAGAATTGATGGAAAAAAAGCAAACTAGGCTAGGATGTGAATTATCTGGACAGAATTCCTAGAATTTTCATAGATTTTCTATAGGATTTTGCCTAAATGAGTTACAGGCTCACAGGTCACGTGCCTAAGGAGTTTTTTGTTTGTTTGTTTGTTTATTTTTTATTTTTTTTTTGTCTCAGGGCCATGATGTTGGATCTTCTGTCTCACCTTCTCACCTGAAAAGTGAGCATTTTGCCTTTCTCTTAATTTCTGTAGGAAAAGATCAGTAGGGTAGGAGTTCTTCCTCCTACTGCAAGTAGGTACAGTAGCAGCAAAATGAAGCCCTTTCCTACTGGGCTCTTCTGGCATGCTATCATACATGAAAATCACAGAGCTTTGAGTGTTTGTACATTTAGCTGCAAGGGAGGAGGCGGCGCTTTGTGGGGCTATGGTCCTTGTACTCTCAGACCTGGGAGCCAAGCTGTGAATAAGGCATTATCAGTGTTCCCAAAACACAGCAAGACTCCTAGAAGGAAGCAGTCACATAGTCTAAAATTTTGGGCAGACCTGTGTGGTTCCAGGAGTTGGAGTTGATGATCCTTATGGGTCCCTTCCAACTCAGGGTATTCTATGACTCTAAGTAACCTGCAGTGCTGGAGGGTGCGGCAGAAAATCTTTTAAAATGTTTCAGAAATCTGTTTGCCATGCTGTCCATTTGCAATGGAATGGGTAAAGCTGTCTTGTCTTTCTGGGTTGCTGTGAAAAATCAGGAAAAGTCCAACGTTATTCACCTTACCTTTATAATTGTGACAAACCTGAAACTCAGGCTAGGTTCAGACCTGCTGACAGGACCAGGGCTTGTGGACTTTGTGGATTGAATGGAACAAATTGCAGAGGAGCTTGCAGGTGAGTGGGAGCTCCAAACCTGGGAGGACAGGCAGGACTAGCACCCGTGTCTCTGTGCCACTGCTGTCCCTGCAGCTGGGGATGGTGCCTCACTTTTATTTAGCAAAGGAATGAAGAATCAAATCCCACAGGGTGCTTCCTGACTGCTGTAATCTGTATCTCCTGTACTTTATATTCTAGTAGCTAGGTTGCTTTTTAAAGGTGATATAAGAAACACAAAATACTAAAACATAATTTCCTAATGATGAGACATTAACAAAGCATCTTATTTAAACCACACATTCACTGTAATCCTTGCTTTTGTTAGATCTCTGAGTGCACCCCACAGCCTTTAAGCTCAGCCTAGGTGGTCTGCTTTTTGGGTTGTGTCTAGGGGTGCAGCTGATTTTATCTCTGTTCCTGAATTGTTGGGCTTTCCTGGACCTAGTTTATCACCTGGTCCAATGCTCACTGGGGTGATACTAGGATTTCTTGCCATCATGTGTCCCAGCACTTGATCTTGCTTGTAATTATCTATTTCTTTTTCCCTTCACGTGGTCCTTTCTGGTGAATGAAGAATTTTGGAAATACGGTTTTGCTACTGACCTGGCCATGCCTAGGAGAGAGCTATTTTACTTTCTAATTCTCTACTCTGCTTGAAGAGAGATTATTCTTTGCTTGTATGATGCCATCTGTGGAGCATTGGTGTATGAAAAGCAGGTCTTGGGTGGGGCCCAGGAGAAACGGGGATGGACCTGTTTATCACTCCTGTGTCACCTCTGCTTACATGCAGCTTGTTTATCCTGCATGCTCAAACTGTGAGCCAGTCTGAATCAAGATAGTCTCTCCCTGTGTTTTTTTTTCTTGTGCTTCCTAAATGAGTTTTGTGGGGAGAACACAGAGTTACAAATGTTAGCATAAATAACTGTGTTGGCTCAAATTTGCGTGTACTGGTGAGATGACAAATTAGGTGTGTACGTATGCGAAGAGGTAAGGGTCTTCATGCCCAGTGTTTTTTTGTTGCTACTGTTACAAACTAGTAACTTTTTCTGGAAAGAATTAAAAATATGAAAATAAACTTCCATTGATATTTTTAAATGTTTTTGGAGAGGTCAAAGCATTGTTTAAAATATTCAGAATGATGCTTGAATGCCAGTAGTTCACCTTATTTCAAAACTAAAGGCGTATTAAAAAAAACAGAACTAAATAATAAAAACTTATGTTAAGGGTTCTGAACTCCTAAACTTGAGATGTTTACTACTACTTTTATCTGTACTTTTATCTTGCTTTATGTCTCAATCTGGAATATGGAAACTTATATATATATATATATTTGTGGTAGGTAGAGGAGATGGGGAAGGACACCTAAACAAACATTAGGTATGTTAGAACTGTGATTGCTCAAATTTTCTTCCAGCAAAGTCGGTAAGAAAAGCTTGAAACTAACTCAAAAAAAACCACTAAACTTAAATCATTTTCTATAAATCCAAAGTGCATACTTATGTTTGGGTTTTAAAAAAAATAAACACAAAACACTTTTGAAAAAGGTATGTTCTTTTCCTTCTGTTTCTCTGTGCCCTTGCATGAAGTTATGGCTTTGCTTTTTAGGTGCTGTATCTCTGAACTTGTGCTCTGGCCTTTGTTCAGCTCATGCTCCAGGGGATAGTGGCAGGGTAAGATGTGACCAGAGTGCACCTGTGGCTGTCCAAAGTGAAGGGTGAGTGTGAAGCAGGTATGAAACACGTGCGGCTGTGTGGCAGGATGAGGTTAGATCCTGAAGGCAGCTGTTCTGCTGCTGCAAAGCAGCTCCCCTTGGGCCAGCTGACTTCATGCTGGCTGATGGTGTAGCTCAGTGCCCCGTCAGCACAGTTTGAATAAAAGCACACACCCCTTGACCTTCACTTGCCCACTGTTTGTGCAGGCACTCCTCCCTCTGGCTCAGTGCAGCTGCCTGCCAGGGCAACTCATCTGACACCCAGCTAGCCGTCTGCTGCACAAATCCAGCAGACTAACTCCCTGCGTGTGAGTGGGTACGGCGCCAAGATGGAGAGTTACGTGGCTACATATGATACTTTTCCTTCCCCTTCGTAATTGCCTAAGTGCATGGGAGGCAGCATGTTCGTTAGTGCAGAAGAGCACTTAGTGAGTGCTGCTCTTGGACAGGCCCTGCTCTGTATGAGGTGACTGTAATGAGGCAAGCTGTAGGGCCTGGCTGACTGCTTGTGGTCAAGCATGAGGGAACCAAGTTGTCCAGGGGCAGGTTTTCAGCTACTGTGAAATTTCACCATGCCAGTGGAATGGGTTTCACCAGCTGAACATCTTCCTTTAAAACCCTGCAGTGTCTCTAGGCTAATCAATTTTAGCCCTGGGATAAGCTGTGTGCGTGTCTGCGGATAATCTGTATTTGTAACTCTTCCCATAAGAGTAGCTTGCAGTCAGGAAGCTGGTTGTGTTCTGGATCTGATGTGTGTGAATGTCCTCGGGTCTTTGCTGTCCCCTGCTATAAAAGATCCTCTCTGCACAGGCAAATAATCAGACCAAAAAAAAAAAATCAATTTCTGTAACATATGTTGGTCAGTTAAGCCAATTTTGCCCTGAAAAAGACAAATCTCCAGAAGGGACACACTGCTTTTGATCTATTCTGTTAGCAAGCAATAAAATGCTTTGTCCGGATTTATTTGAATCTTCAGTTTGAATTGCCTGGAGTATTTTTTTTATTATTTTTCTGATGTTGCTCACAGCCAGAAATGTAGTTTATGGAGCCCTTTAAATGTTCTCAATAATTTTTTTTGTTGGAAGGATTGATTAAAAAAGATAATCAAGCTAGGAATGTAGGATTGGAAAGAACCTTCAGGTGTGTGTTCTGTCCCCTGCCATTGGAAGGAAAACATCATCCATTTTATAAACTGATCAAGATTTTATTGGCATATTAATTGAGGCTTTGTTTCCAGCAGCCCAGTGAGAAGGCTGATGTTTAGAAAGCTTATTTCCAGTGCAAATGTGTTTATGGGCAATTTATAATGATTTATTCTTGGGCTGGCATTGTCCCTTAGCTGAAATTACTTGTCTCTTATTTTATTATTTGCCATTTCTGTGGTTTTTTTTCGCAACTGCTGTACTTAGCAGCACTTCATAAATTGCCCTCTCAAGATAGTTTTACGCTCTGCTTCTGCTGAAAGAGGAGATGCTTGCTTTCCCCTCAGCTGCACAGTCCTGCTGTTTCCTTTGTCCAATCCAGCCGTGCTGCAGCAGCAGGGTGAGCTGCACCAGCTCCTGACTGCACTCCTCCGATACAGGGGAGGTGGTCGGAATATGGGATAGGGGTGAGCGGGACTGCCCTTCTGATAGCAAGCTGCTGTAGATAAAACACTGTGAACCTGCAGCCCCTGCCTTAATTTTGCTGGCTATCCAAGAAAAGATTTGGCATTGCTTCCCACCCCTTTCATGCGGTAGGTTTTCTGTGCTGTGTTCATCCTAGAGTCCTTTTCTGTGCTGACTCCAGTTGAAATTCATCTGTCTTGAACTTGGTGAGCAGAGCTGCATGCAGCCTTTCTGAGGCAGTCTTACCAGTGCCTTGTACAGTGCCACAAAAACCTACCCTCCCTCTCCTGGGAATACATCAGCAAATTCATCTTACCATCATACTTGCCTCTGTCACAGAAGGTAAGCTTCCACTCTGGGCAGCACTGATGCATGAGGCATGACCTTTATTTCCCCTTACTGCTGTGGGGATCCTGTGAGTCAGAGCTCCTTGGAGCTTTTACAGCATTATCTGAACTGGCAGAGTTAGTGCTGCGAGATTTGCTTTGCTAAAATCTGGGTGCTTCCAGAAAGCCTGGAGCTTAGGAAAACTTGAATAAGGGAAGAGATGCATTGTTAGCTACCCAGGGTAAAATCCTGGCATTGCTTTCAGTGACTTGATAGGGTGAGGATGCAATAAAGATAATTTGTCCTTTAACACCACGTCTTGCTGACTCAGTGAGGACCTTACCTTACCTGATGTCTAATAACTGCTCAACATGATTCATCCCTAATTTCAGTATGAAAATAGGAAAACAGTGGGGAGAGGAAAGGAGTGGGAAGTAGGAAACTCCAAACCTCCAGAATGTTTTATACCCAATTTAATTTCAGCCAAGCTGGTGTTTCACCTTGGTGAAAGAAAAAAGCTTAGCCACTCCATCCAGTATTGTAAGGAGCTAGGTGATGTGAGAAATAAATTTGACCTGAAGAAACAAGAAAGGGGAGTTCAGTCTCCTGCCATAAATAAGCAATTAAAAGCTATCTATCCTCTTGCAGCAGTGGCAGCTGCCTAATTAGGTGCTAAAAATATCCCTGGCAGTCTGAAAAAACTACATGTTGGCATGGTGGTGACATAACTGGTGCTTTACCCTTTGTACAGGATGCAAGAAACCAAGGACTGATGTCTGTGCTAAGTAATGGCTGCTTCCTCTTGCTGCACAGGCTCTGCATCCCCAGCTTCTGACTCATGCTGAGGCCATGGATTTTCAACAGAGTGCCAGCTCCTTCTGCGCTCCTCCTTTTAAATTACATTCTGCCTTTGCAGAAGGCTTGCTTTCAGAGTAGCTTCTTTTCCTGGTGCTACTTTCTTTTTGTTTAATCGGGAAGGGGTAAAGCGGGACTACAGATCAGCGGTTGTCTTGAAGCATAATTGTATGGTACAGCCCCCTGTACAATTTGTACAGTCCAGAGCAGAGGACTTCTTGTCTTTGCCTGCGGTTGCCTATTAATGCCTGCAGCCCAGATTTGCCTTTCAAAAAGAGGAAAGAAAAAATAATGTGTGGGGTGGGGTTGATGTGGGGACCCCAGTCAAAGCCAAGCCCCAGGCACCTTCATGTTTTGATTTCTTTCTCCCTGGCTGCAAGTTGCTGGTATATTTTTTTCTTCACAATCCAGTAGATGGTGTTAGATGGCTATTTAATGACTAGCATGGGACTGAAAGAAGATCTCGCTTGTGATAGAGCTGAAAGGATGCAAGAAAAAAAAACACAACACACTTCTGCAGGGATGTACAGTGAATCTGAAAGCTGGGATAGGCTATGGTATCAAGCATCTGCATGTATGATTTTAGCTCACTACTAGTGGGGGGAAGGGGAGCTTCATAGCTGTAATATTCTGCCAAAGGTGAAACTTCTGTGACATCTATCATTCTTTTTCCACCAAGGGCTTAAGTGTATTTGACTCCAATGGAACAGAATTAATATAACCTTAACCCTTCCTGAATGCTTCGAGGTTAGGGGTGTTTCCAAGTTATTTTTGCTTTTTTGATGAATTGTTTGTTCCTTGCATGCCCTGAAGAGGGAGAGTGATGCAGTACAATTGCTCTGCAGTGCACTGCTGTGACAGAAGTATCTCCTAAAACACACTGTGCATATAAAGGCAATGTGTGGTGGAATGAATAAAATATGAGCTCAGCAGGTTATGCATAGTCCAGTCAGGCTAAAAGATGACACCAGTCTCTGACTGCTTTTTCATTAGGAGGTGGGATTAAGGTGTTAGGTCTTGGTCAAGTTCCTTGAAAACAACTGTCTGGCCATACTACTGCTGTGGAGCTGTTACGGATGATAATACCCATGGAAATTGGTACGTGTGAGGTGAGCAGCCCCTCTGGGTGGAGTCCGACAACACACCAATCAGCCAGATAGGTATATACACATACACACAAGCTATCATTTAGTACTCTACAGGAAAGATCTTGGGTTCGTTATGAATATTTTGTAAACTGGGTAGTGCACAGCAGCTAGAAAGTAAGGAATTATAGGGAAAGGTAGACATTAAGGCATCCATTCTGTTACCATGCAAGTCAGTATTGTAACCTACCTTTTTAATACAGTTTTTAAGTAGTCAGTTTTAACAACTCTGCCTCAAAAAGATTATGTAAGAGCTAGAAAAAAAAAAAAAAAAAAAAAAAAAAAAAAGGAAACAGGAGCAAGTCCCTGCCTTTGACTGTGCTTGTTCTGTGTTAGAAGAGGGCTTACGTAGTTTGACTTCACCCTGGAAGAGGTGACGGGAGTAGGATATGGGGTAGTGCTATAAATGATGTGCTAAAGATGAGTAGGGAAAGGCTGTTTGCAATTTCTTGTAACGCAATTGGAGGCAGTGCCCCCAAAAGCCTTTTTTTAAACCTGCTGGTTGATGAATAGAAGCATCTTTTCCTGTAGTGCATAACGCAATTGTGGAGCTTGTTTTAAATTTCTTATATTTTGTGGAAGTTAGAATATACATGGATCCAAACTAGTGAGAAGACCCATTGTTGGCTCTAAAACCTGCTTTGTGAATGCGGGTTCTGTTAAGATACCACAAGAACGGTTAGCCTATGTGCTCCCTTTTCAGTCTCTTACCAAGCTTAGTCTTTGCTGGCTGTTCTTGGTAGGTCAGCTGTAGGTCTGTCCAGTGGTTACTATAGCATAGGTGGCTACTAGGAATAGAATTACAGACCTGTAATTCTATCATTCAGGGAGCTGTTCATAAAACTCCATGTAAATCTGCTTCTGCCTTAAACAGTCTTCATTCTAGACCCCAGGGCTAGGTTCAAGTATGTTGTTCAGACTCAACATCAAACAGTTAACAGAATGACATGGAAAATCATCATCAGAGCAGTCCTGACATGCTACTCAAGGGCATAATTTATGCAATCCCAGGATATTTGTTTTATAAAGTGACAGCTTTTAGTGATGAGATAATGTATTCTGCTTGGTAGACTTGTTCCTGAGCAGTCACTAAGAATAGCAAGCATTAGGGTACACAGAAGTCCTGGGTAGAGGCACAGAAAATGAGACAATGGTGGAGCGGTGTGATTAGTCTGCTATTAGACTGCAAGATTCGTGCTTCTTGGGAAGCTTTTTGGCTTTTGGATGGAGACATGGTTATTCTCCTAGTAGTCCATGAGAAGTAGTGCATACATCCAGTAATGAGAATAACTTGTATTTTGATATTTTGTTTTATAGGTTCCAATAGCAGTTTACAAACTACCAACCACAAAGGGGGCTATATCAATATCTGGTCTGGAAAAATGAGTTATCCGTAAGTGTGACCACAGAATGCTAGCTGGAAATCATGGCTGGGCTACTCATGCCACGAATTGAGTGAACGTCCAAGTTTTGTTTAGCCTTGTTTTTCTTCATGTGCTTGATGATGACAGAGGAGGTGTCAGGACATGTGGTGTCCTTTCTGGCCTGCTTGCAGTATCCTTTATGGTAGGGAGGGTTGTGTTCTTGCCCTCTGCATTGAATTGCCAGAGGGGATTTGCCTTCTGTAAGAAGGACCAGGCTTTCTTTCTTTGTTGCTTTGCTCAAGAAACAGTAAAGAAAAAGAGCATGTAAGGAAAGGCTGCTGGCTAGTGCATCTCAAAGTCCATGCTTGTTCCAAGTGGGACCTGATGTCTAGTAGTACCAGCTGATATCTCATGTACGTGCAATTCTGCATTGCAGCTCTGATGTAGATGAACTGGCTGGGTATGTAGCATCCGGTGCTTGAGCATTTAAACTGTTTCCCTGGGCTTGCTTAGCTCTCTGTTACTCTTTAAAAATGGCTCCACTGCTTTTGTCCCATCTGCTTCACGTCTGCAATTGCAGTCCCTGGTAGAAATGGACTTTTTACTTCTGCTGTACTGTAACAAAATAAAAAATAAGTGTCTGAAGAGAATTAATGTCAATTTAGTTGATCAGTTTCAGATGTGGCTAGATATATCCCCATCCTATGTGGGCTGAGAGGGAGCAGAGGCTTTCAAAATGGTCCTTGGTAGCTGAGAAGGTGCAAGTTCATGATAAGTGTTGCTGTGGTAACAAATCAGCGCTGTTTCTGGACTGTTTTCGCTGATAGGTGCTAACATTTAAAGTGATTGACCTGGACTGGGAGACATGGTGGCGCGGTTGCAAAATGGGATTAACCACTTGAAGTGCATTAAGCAAAGACATCTGGAACTTCCCCAGGTGGTTCTGAAGATTGGTGAAGGACAGTCTTTGTAGATTTTCATATATTCAGCAGTCTAAACGAAGTATGGTTGTGTTGATGCAACAGTGGATCAAGTCCACAGGCTTTCTTTCCTTTGCTTTCTTATTGGCAATTTTGGCAAAAAATCCAAGGGCTGCTTTAAGAAATTGGCATGCTTCAGATGCATTCCAAATCCTCCTCTCCTTGCTAATAGTCACTAACCAGGCTACTGGGAATCTATGCTGTTACTGTCCATGCTGAGGCAAGGTCTTCAAAATGTTCAGGACAGTTTCCACTGGCACTAAACTTGCACCAAAAGATTGCAAATGGGAGTATTGGGCAGGAATATAAACATCTCTTCTTCCAGTTAAGTTTTTTAAATACAAGTTGCCCTATATTTAGAAGCTATCTAGTAAGATTAAAAACATTTTTTTTAATGTATAAATAATCCCTGTGGACTGAAAGAACATCATATGTTATTCAAATGGCCTGTATGCTCTGTTAATTGTGTTTTAGTGTTTATTCTCAAAGAAATGTGAGTGTAACTCAACTGTAGTTATGTTCAATTTCACTTTCTGGTGCTCATGCACTGACTCCATACCCTGATATCATCTTTCTGGGATGAGGAAAGGCTTATTTCACCAAACATTTTTTTTTTCTCATAGTATTAAGCCATGTTTGTTCATATAGCAGCTCTGGAGCTTGAGAAGTCTATTTTTTTCTAAAAGATTTCCTATTTTCAGAATGAACTAAGTCATGTATCCTGTTTCTATATGAAGCATCTCTTTTTTTTTGGTGATAGCTGTGGGTTTTATGGTTTATAAACTTGGATTAAACACTTTCTAATAACCTCCCTTTTTAGGGCTGCACCATCCTTTTTCTGACACAAAGTATTATTTTTTTTTTTTTTGTCAATATAAAATGTGATTGTTTCTTCTGGAATTCTTGATTATGTTTTAAGATAGTTATTCCTCTTGAACTGTGCCTGTAGTGTCACATGAATGTACCTTAAATGGCCTGGTGACTCGGGACAGGGCTTTCAGAAGTTCCAGATATGGCAATTGCTATATGATATTAGATGCTATTCTATTTTTATGCACTGTTGATCTTCAGTGAACTTCTGGTACCAGTGGCTTTTCCTTGAAGAATTGTACTCTGCTTTCTGTATTTCCTTATATGAGAAATGTTTTGAACTTAAACTCTGCTTCCATTTTTTTAAAAGCAATTATTTTTCATAATGAAGCGATGTTCCTATCTGCTTCCAGTGATGAAAGAAACTGCTGGAGTACCAAAGGCGTGAAATAACTGCAATATCTCGTTAGCTGCCTAGTGCTTTGCTAACTAACTACTGGTGGTAGTTTGCAAAGAGTGGCAGTGTAAGCCTGCAGAACTCCCGTATGTACGCTGCTAAAGAACACGCGCTTTCTGAAGGTGCATCTAGTCAGATTATGGTCTCACAGTCCTAGTTCTTCAGTTGGTTAGCTCCATATTTGAGGCAAATTTTGATCCAGAAAGATTAAGTGGGTGGGGTTTACCTTTCCTGTGAGGCTGTGCTACAGTTAATCTGTTCTGCAAATCTTTCTGAACCTTGACCGGGTCAGGAAACTTGTTTGCTCATAATTTGCTTGTAGCCACCTTCAAAGGTAAAAGCTGATGGATCTTCACCCTGTGCTCAACTGGATGAGGAGAAAAGAGCTAGTAACTTTTTTTTTTTTTTAACCTATACTACAGGAAGCTGAAATGTTTCCCTCTCCTTGCCTCCCATCTGTACTCTGGACCAAATGATGCGGCATCATTCTAGAAACTGGTAAGAAAGCTAATGTGATAAGGAAGGCTATTCACCACTGAAATCATGTCCTTGTAGCAAGGATGTGTGAAGTTCAGTCAGAGACTTAAGTTCTGGAGCTTTCCTTCAGTTCTGCCCTCAGGCCTGGAGCAACATGCTAGAAAACTTAAAGCATAGAATGAAATTTGGGTGAATGGAAAAATGCCTGATGAATTCAGGAAGGGGGAGCCAGCATTCACTTTGTCTTTCCTTGATTTCCAGTACTCCTCCTTACTCTCTCTTCTCTGCTACCCTGGAAAAGAATATTGCTGAACAAGCAAAACTTGGAGCTGGCTGCCTAGCTGCCTACCACTCCTCTGTAATGGATTCCAATGGTAAGGAGCCCACAGGGATCCCATGAGAATTACTATTTCTTGTAGTGAAAATTTCACAGGTGAACTTGGGTAAATAGCTTCCATTTCATGTAGCAGTTTTTTCTTCTCAGGTAGACTGGAACGAGGGAAACATCAACGTGTACTCAGTACAGGATGAGCTATTCTCAGTGTGTTTTCCTGATCCTTTCTTGCCTAGGACAGGCTTTCAGTTTTTGTCTACTTTCACAGTAGCACTCTATTGTGTTGGAATTGGTGCTGGTCTTAGTGTAATTTGCTATTAGTGTAATTCCTTTGGACACTCAAAGGGATGTAAATGACATCTGAAAAACGTACGCATAATGAAGACAGTAGGGTTGTACGCACAAGGAGCTAACATTAACAATAATAAAACCATACTAGCATAGTCCTGGCATAGCCCTTTTGAAGAGGAGCTATTTGTCTGTCATATACCTGAGCCTGATCTAAAAGGGCCTGTTAGGCTTATGATATCTGCAGTTAGCAAAATACTCCAGCCACCTTCATAGGGGAACATCCATGTCAGTTGTGAGCCTCTGGAAGAGTTTTCACTCCAGTGGCTTTTCTGTTCTGTCTGTGGGGCAGGCAGCTACAATGAGGCTTGGACCATGGCTTGATAGAAAAGTAGCCACTTTCTTTGACTTCATCAGTGTTCCTTATGCTCTGCTGAACCAAGCTTCTTACTAAATGCCACCCTGAACGTTGGCTGGAGTAGGAAACGTCAGGTTGGTTCTGAGTGCAGCTGAGCTTGTGTAGAACATGGACGGGAATGCTTGGCTGAAAGTGCTTTCATGGGGGGAATGCAGAGATTGTAATCCCTCCTATTGCTGTTTCTTGTTTTGCGCCTCTGCCTGACTTGTTTTCATAATATGATTACTATGTGATTCTGGGAAAGGAAGGAAATGGAACACAGTATTATAGTTGCAGCAGTTTGGAGATGGGCAACAAGCGAGTCACAGTCTATAGGATCAAAAGATGTTTTTGAAAAATGATAACAGTTTTTTTTGAAGCTTTTCTGCACGAAAACCAATTCTAAATAAAACAAATAATGATCTTGTTCTTAGTGGTAAGATATCCACAGGCAAGGAACAGAAACAAAAAGAACATCCTATCATCCCCGAAAACAAATGCATGGGAGAGGAAAAAGAGCTCACCCACTCAACCCTTTCACAAACAAATGTCTACACAGTGTGCCAAGACTGTTGCTTGAAGATCAAGACTAGTCTAGAAGGTAAACTGTATGGCAGACTGTTTCCTGCTGAAAAGATGGGCATGCCTGCTAGATTACTTCAAAGACAAAAAGAACCAAACAAAAACAGCACCACAACAAAAAGAAAACCCTTATGTCTTAGCTTAAGTTGCCATCAGATCACTGTTGTGCTCTAAGCTAGCCTACTGTGCTAACACAAGTTCTTGTTCCAGAGGATTGTCTTTCACTTGGATATGAGGTAACTGTCCTTGCTTCAGATGGTAGACTTGGACGAAAACCTGGTATGTAAGTGATTTGCAAGCCATTCAGGCCTTCATATGCCTACATGCCCTCTTGAACCCCTCTAGGGAAACTGAGTCAAGCAGAAGAGTCCCTAGACAGGGAGAACACTATGCCAGTGGTCTCTGTTCAGTAGCTGGTTGGCCACAGGGAGGAATAGCTCAAGTGTGTTAAAAACTCCAGCTGATAAAAATGAGAACCGCATGGGAAGTTGAAGATCTGATGTTCCTGGTTCAAGTGTATCTGCTATCTGGGCACATAAAACCGTTTGGGATTGACGTTATAAATTAGCATGGCAAACACTAGTCTCCTGTCTTTGCTTGCACCGCAAATCCTGCCCTCACTGACTTTCTTTTTGTGTTTCACTGGGAGGATTGCCTTATCTGTAGCTTTTACATTCCTGTAGCTAATCTCAGACAAGTGGATGTCTGTGCCATTCATGTCACTGGTCTAATGACCTGGCTAGGGTCAGGCTCCTGCCCAGAGCCATTTTAATCTGCCTTCGGAGGATGTTAATTTGTGACATAAAAAGGAGGGGGTAGAAACAAGGGGTAACAGACTAACTTCATGAAAAATACTTAGTAGAACCTGGTAGCCACACAATAGGCAAAGACTTGGGTTTCTTTTCTCATCAGAGGTCATCTGACATCCATCTGCATTTACCTCTGAGAGATGGTAGAGAGGGCAAACTGATAGGCGTTGTTTTGGGACTTCAGCATTGCTAAGCAACAACATTTCAGTTCTTTTCAACCATATCTTTGCACTTGAAAGGTGGCAAATAGGATTTTTTCCAAGTTGAAACGACTTGCCTGGGGTCATTCTGTCTGTCAACATCAGAGATAAGGGTAGGGCCCAGGGACTGGAGCTCCCCAGCCAGCTCTGCATCTGTGCGCTGGAAACTGGTGGTGCAAACCTCTTTCTAGAGCGTGTGTGTAGGTTATGGAGCAACTGACATTGATGTTCAGTGTCTTATGTAGATTTCTAGGACAAGATGTGATGTTTTATTTATAGGCATTACTTAGCAGGAATGGTAGTAGGTTTTTTGTTAACCACGCCTGTCGAGGATATGGTGTGCAGGTTGAATAAAACAGTGTTTTCTCTCTTCCCCCTTTGCTCCAAGTATGTTACTCCTTTTCCTTGAAGGTGCAAGATTGAAAATGCAAATGCTCTTTGAGAGTTTCTTTGACTTTGTTGCATTATCTGTGCAGCTCCTGGTTTCAGGGGACCTTCACACAGACAAAATTGATCAACAGCAGGAGGAAGAAAATAGCTGTTGCCAAGGCAACTAGTGATGACTCATCCTGGGTAGCAAGCAGCAAAAGCTGTGAGGCTGCAGTAATTTTCCAGATGCTTAATCCAGCTCTGGCTTCTTTATTTCTCCCCCTGACAGCCAGCAATCCGCCCCTGCCTTTCTTTGCTCGGAGACCCACGCAGCCCGCAGCCGTACGTGATGCAGAGAGCAGTCCTTCGTGGTGCTTACCCAGGATGGTGTCACAGAAATGCGTCTGAGTAATGCAGATGAGCTGCTGAACGGATTGAACTGTAGCCCCCGAAGGTAGTAAAAATAGAACAGTAAACTGCCTGGCTATAAAAATACCCCGGTGTGTTGTCGGCTCCCCTCAATTCATATCTGAACGACTAGTGTTGCATACACTGTACCTTCAGCTGTGTTATTACTAAATCAGTTCATCTTGTTCCTTTTCAGTAATTAGGCTGTGCAGCTATTTGCCTGTGCTGCATACACAGTGTGCTAAAAGGAAAAACGTGAACAGCATTCCCCACGTGCATTTCCCTGAGCTAGCTTCTCTTTTTTATGACCTACTATTTTTTTGTATAAGAATGAATTTGATGAAATAGAACAGGTTAAGAGGCTTATCCAGGAAAAGGGCAGCGAAAGGAGCAGCACCTTCTCTGTCACTCTGGGGTTGCCTACTTTGCAGTTTTTCTGCAATGACTGCATTGTAATACAGGCATCACCCCATTTGGGGCACTGTTAGAAATGTCTGTCTAGTTATTTACCAGCTCTGGTGACAATACAGAGTTCGTGACTGTGGTGTGATGCTGCAAAACCCAAAAGTAACTAGATTAAAGCTAGCTACAACTTACAAGAGGAAGGCACATGTTTTCCCTCTTGAGAGGGAGGAACAATTAGAGTAGAGTGAGAGTAGAATTTAGTCTCCCTGTTCAGGTGCATCCATTATCCAGCAGTGGGGGATGTTAACCTGCTCTGCAGCATAGGGAGAAGTAAAAGGGGCAAAACAGTGAGAGCAGAGCCATGGATTTGCTTTGGGAGAGGGAAGATTATCATCTTGAAATTTCCTGTGCTTTTTGGCTAAGCTACTCTTTGTGCCTGTTTCAGTATGGTAAGGCAGTGATGATCCTGACTTCTGTCTCAGTTTTTGCATTCACCTTCTCTGAGAAAGTGAGCATATTTTACAAAGAGTTTGTATAAAAGCAGACTTCTCTTCATTTACACACACACATTACAAAACCAAAAACAAACAAACAAAAAAGGTGATTAGAGATGTAAGGCTGTAGAACATAAGAAAGAACAGTGGTGCCAAGGAACAAAAAGTCCTTGTACCGATGCCCAGGTGAACTGTGCTGCTGGTACTGATGCTACCAGCTGCTGTTCCGTGCAATCCCTGGAAGGCAGGTGTCTTCTGTTGGTGAATAACGTGAGGCCATCAGCTCCTTCTCCTGTAATGCAGCACCTTGCATGCAAATCCTCATAAAAGTTTGGGCAGGGTATGCTGTTGAAGCAAGGCTGCTGCATTGCTGACAGGCTCTGCAGCATGATGTTGCTGGCTGACAGCCAAATCCCCATAAAGCCACCAAGTGTGTGGGCATGAGGAACATGCATGTGTTGTTTATTTTCCGCTTTTTGTCTTGGTCAAATCATCTGCTGATAGCCACAAAAGTGGTATTGCATGAACACGCATTGTCTTGAATCTTTGTCTACCATCAGCGAGTGGAATGTGTGAACATTCATTAAATGTCCGGTGACTGCTTTTCGGGGGAACTGTGGTGGTTTTTTTAAGGGCAACAGCAGAGGCTCATGATTTTCCTGTGAGATCCTGAGCTGCTTCTTGGTATGCAGCAGTTCCTAATTGTGGGCAAGTTTTGTATATTCGATGGGCATAGTGCTGTGCAATTGGCGTCTGACACTGCAACCTCACTAGTGGCTTGGGACATTAACCCTCCTTCACTTTGTAGCTTTGCATAAGAATTAATGTTACTGTTGAACAGGTTGATATGTGTAGAGAATTTGCTAGAAAGCTCTATTTTCCAGAGGCACAGAGTTTCAGCTACATAACAAAATGAAAGTTGAGTATGAGATTTGTTCATTCATTCTCCCTGAAAAAAAAAACACCATAGGAATCACTTCCTACTGGGATAGTATACATGTATAAAGATGAAGATGCTGCCACGCAAGCAATTTGTGACTTCAGCAGCAATTGCTGTAGGCCTGTGTTGTTGTGCTAGTTTTGGTGCTAAATAGATATTTAGTCTATAATAAATGTTCTGCAGTCCTAGCAAACTCCTCGAGTGAAGTCATCAAATATCATCAAATGCATTGAGCTCATATATATTTCATGGGTCCTAGAAAAGATGCTGGCCTCTCACATCTCTTTGGAAAAGCAAAAATAGTAGTTTAAACCCACCTCTCCAATGCTATAATATTCCCTTTTATTAATAAGGATGTATTGACTTGCTAATGCATTTTGTGATCAATTAGATTTTTAAGTAGGTTGCCCAGAACCTGGTGGAAATGCATCTCCAACACCGACTGTAGGTAACGGTATTTGTAATTAGTTGCATGCTAATTGCATGGCTAGTTTGCTTGCAGAAGGCACGTTCTGGACAGGAGCTGGCTAATGCCACTGTATCCAGTGAAGGTCTCAAAGGACTCCTTGGCTTGTGGAATGATTTAAAGGGATAAGAATCTGACTCCTTTTCAAGGTAACACTGTACTTTTAGCTGACTTTTGGAAGAGAGCATTATTAATAAATGTGGCTGGATAAAATCTTTAATCAGAGCAGCTTTGGAATACTTGAAGTTGTTGCACAAATTGTACTCTGTTAGCCTTGCCTTCTATCAAGTATGTAAAAGTGCATTTTCAGTATTCCGTTCTGGATATCTTTTTCTGAAAGTCTTCTTGTACGCAAGGATGCACTCTTCTGAGTTCACTTGCTGGGGATCCTGTACCACGGTAAGCATATGATGTAGGAATTGTAGTTCCCATCTGCTTTTGAAAAGTATGACCAGAGGAGGTCACTGCTGAGGCCCACAACGACACCTCATCTCCTCTGTTGCCCGTGCTGTAGAAGAAATAAGCCATCCAGCCTTGCATGTGAGCAAGCCATCCTGCGTGCTTGTCAAAATCAGCCTGCATCACAGATTCCCAACTCATTAACTGCAAAATGCAATTGGTAGGCTTTCAGTGTATTGCAGAAACAAATTAAAATAGATTAAAAGTCAAGAGAGGTGAGAAGAAGGCGTGTTTGGTGGAGATGCCCTGAATGGTGCTGTTCAGCATGTGTATGATGGCTGAGCCAGCTGGCAGCCTGGAGGCTGCTGGAGCAGGAGCACCATCCATCACGGCTGTTAGCTAAGGTTACATCCCACAGAGCTGGTCATCTCTGCAGCGAAAAGGAGCTGGCACTGCATCTTTCAGAAAGGGAGCAAAATCAGTAGCTGCCCTTGACTTTGCAAAGCTCTGGGCTCATTTATCTCCATGCAAATGCTATATAGATAGGGTTTATTTTTGCTTATCTTAAACTAACATAAAGCAAAGTGTCTTTTTCAGGAAGGAACTGCTCAGCTCATAGCAATGGATTGAACTAAATCCCCGGTTCTAAATGCTGAGCATAGCTTTTTGTTGGGACTTTGAAACTCCTGTTCTTATAATGTGCTCTCTAAATCCCTTCGATCCAAACTATTGTTTATAGAAAATAGGGATCTTATGTCTTTAAACATGCGGCCCTGGGGAGATTTAAAATCCAGGTAGATCTCATTTCATGCTACCCTGACATCAGTCATTGCGTGGCAGTTCCCAAGTGTGGAAATTCCCAAGCAGAAGCCAGTTGCTACTAATTTTGTTCTGGCATTTGGATGGCTGTCCTTTAAAAACAGTATCATAGACTGTTGAAGAGAGAGTGCATGTCATACAGACTACCATAGAACAGCTTGTGTTGGAAGGGACTTTCAAGACCATTCAGTTCCACCCCCTGCCATGGGCAGGGACACCTCCCACCAGCCCAGGTTGTGCAAAGCCCCATCCAGCCTGGCCTTGAACACCTCCAGCCAGGGATGAGGCATCCACAGCTTCTCTGGGCAGCCTGTGCCAGGGCCTCACTGCCCTCTGAGTGAAGAATTTCCTCCTAACATCTAATTTAAGTCTCCCCTCTTTTAGTTTAAAACCATTCCCCCTTGTCCTGTCATTGTCTACCCAAGCAAAAAATTGCTCTCCATCTTTTGTGTAAGCCCCCTTTAAGTATTGAAAAGCTGCAATAAGGTCACCCCAGAGCCTTCTGTTCTCCAGGGTGAACATCCCCAGTTCTCTCAGCCTGTCTTCATAGGAGAGGTGTTCCAGCCCTTTGATCATCTTCTCTGGACCTGCACTAACAGGCCTGCATTCTTCTTGTGCTCCCAAGTCCTTTGCCTCAGGGCTTCTTTCAGTGAGTTCTCCACCAGGCTGCTCATGTCTGGGATTGCGCTGACCCAGGTGCAGCGCCTTGCACTTGGCCTTGTTGAACCTCGTTATCTTCACATGGGCCCACTTCTCAAACTTGTCCAGGTATGATAGTCATCTCACTAATGAGATTTACAAACGGACTTGTTCAGCTTCATTTTTCTCCATTTTCCTGATAATAAGGTGTATTACTTTGACAGTTTTGCAGGGGGAGCAGTGGAATAACTGTTTTCTGAAATATTCTGAAACCTTAAAAGTCACATGCTGAGTGTTTGGGACTGGTGCTAGACCTCCTCAAGTAGGTGTACGCTAGCTGGCATGGCAAGCTCCTAATGGAAATGGCTGCTGCATTACCCCTGATCAGCAATGTAACGTTCAGCACAGTGCCATGAAGTAATGATCTAACTACGAGTTATTTTATTAGGACGATTAGTGATAAGGTAGATCCAGCCTTACTGGATAAAGGCAGAGGAAATCCAAGTAATGTTGCATTCTAGGTTCTTTATCTGTGGGATTTACTTTCTTGTTTCACGCTCTTTCACAGTTGCCTACCTATTAGTTTATCTTTATTGGAGTTGTGGAAGAAGGTGCTTGTAGTCCAGGTCCTGTAACGCTAGTTCCTGAAGTCTTTAGGAAAAAGCAATGCTGTGGATCATTTCTATTTGTACTCTAAATTAGTTTTATTTTTGTGGAAGTGAAGCAGAGCATAATACTTAGACTTCTGGCCTGTCTGCATTCTAAACGGGGTAGCACTCTGTCTCATGAAGCACATGCAGTTCAGTCTAGGACCGCTCGGGGTTTTTTGCTACCATTTTACATAGTCAATTCCATTTATCTCTTCATGATGTGTCCCAAATATCCGTGTCACTTCAGGGTACTGATTCAGAATTGAGTGCCATCTCCTATCTTGTATGCCCAGCCTTAAGGTGTGGTGAGATTTCTCTGCAGATCTTTCTCTGAAGTTTGGGCCAAGCCTGCTCTGCTTAGATAAGAACTATCGGTGGTGACTGCAATTGTCTCTAACACTGAGCAAAGTTATCTTTAGCTGTCTTCCTGTGCTGGCTACTCACACATTTTGTCCATGAGCACTACAGAATTTCCTCTGCTCAGCAGGGTGTCAGCTCTGAAGCATAATTAGTGCTGGTGTGGTTAGGTGGTTTGCTGCTCAGCACAGGTTTAAAATAAAGCCGGTGAAGAAGCTTCATGGAGGTTGCTTCTTTTGTTGATGTTTTTCCTTCATTATTACTGCATTTGTGTCACTGACCGCTTTAGCTTTCCAAGTAAGAACCCTTAAGACCCGTCCTAGCCATCCCTTGTATGATGCAAGAGGTGACTGGGATGTCCTGTCATTCGAGGGAGGCTGGGAGAAGACCAGGGTATTGTAGTAACAGCCCTTTCTAATCCTCTTAATCTAAATTGCTTTGAAATGAGTCACGTATGTATATAATTGACTCTAGTGCACTGTACACCACCACCATGCCATATACTTGTCACTCTGGTTTGAAGCTTCTATCCCCAAAGAGGGTACCTGGCACCTTTTGCTAGCGCTGTATTTTCCACTCTATTTTTTAATTTGAAGCAGTACTTACGTTTCCCAGACTGACAACCACCGCCTTGGGATTCCTGAGAGCATCACTGGAGACAAAGAATCTTCCTCCCGCATAAAAAAACAATTTATGATTTTTCCCCCACCTCTTTTTCTATAATGTGCCTCTTACAATCATTGGATCTAAACACCTTAAGAAAAAAAAAAAAAAAGGGAAAGGTAAAAATAAACCCTGAAAAGTAGGTTTGTACTTGGCAGCTCACATCTAATAAAAGGCATAAATATTTCTAGAGCTATTCTGTTAATGAAATAGTATTTTGGAAGTGTACCACAGTGTTCTCCTGTGAAATACTTTGGGCCTTGAGCACAGGGGCTTAAACCAGGGACATTTTAACTTAATCCTCCATGGCAGGTGATTACAAAGTGTTGGTCGCTTTTTAAGTGATAATCTCTTTACTCCTGCATCTGTTGTAATTATGGAAAGTCATGCACAGAGGGCAGTAACTAGTGTTTTCTTCACTTGCCGAGTAGAACTGGTGGTGCCCAGGACATGAGCACGCATGAACTCACCAAACTCTCTTCAGGGTAGGTTGGAGAAAAGCACAAGTCGGTACCTTTAGAGATAGCACTCAGAGATGCAGAATGATCCATTGCCCACACTTGGTAGTGGAGGTGGGCAAGGAGGAAAGCCCATATTGTTACCTCCCTGAGAGGATCACAGCCAAGAGTCCTCTAAGGGTTTCCATGGGGCAGAAAAAGTAATTTTTCCCAGGGCCTCTTGCTTTGAGGCTCCTGCTGTTCATGCCTCTCTGCACAGGGAGATTTGCCCACCTAGCTTTTGTGTTGGGCTTTCCTTGCTGCTCTGGTGGCTGTGTGTGCTCCCCAGGAGGGCCTCAGGCAGTTGGGTGCTCCTGCACCCAAACTAGTGGGCACCTCCAGCCTTCCCTTCCCTTTTTACCAGCTGGAGGCAGCTGTAGTGATCAAAGCCGAAGTGAAAGTCTCAGAGGTGCATGAATGGCTGCTGAAGTGTTTTAACCGCTCCCTGCTAGTTCAACCCATCAGTTTCATCAGGCAGGCTTGTCTGCTCTATCATAAAAGAGTAAATAAGACCTCGATGCCACTTTCCCTCCCCTTCTTAAAGGTGCCTTTAATTATGAGCTGCCACAGCTCATAAATCTGGCAGATGTCATCAAGGGCAGACAGTTGCTGAACATGGACCACCTAATCACATCTTCGCTGCTAACAAAGCAGAGGGAACAGTCAACTCATATCTCTTCTGATGGTTTAAAAACTAATTAGTCTGTCTGTTGAATGAAAACCAAATGATTTCACCCAGGCAGCAAAATATTCAAGGACAATCCTTAATAAACAGTTCTCACAGTCCAGCTGGAAATGCAAATAGTCAATTCCCCTACAGTGTTCTGGAGCCCATGTGCATTTTCACAAGTTGGTGTGGTGGCAGTGTTATCAACCAGAAGTTGTCCAGAAATTTTCCCTCAAACTTGAAGGTGAGATTTGCTTTCTGAGTGGTTTGCAAACAAACAAAAAAACCATCTACTTCTGCCCTCAAATCTTTGCTTGCAAAGCAAAGGAGCAAAAGGGGGTCAGAACCCCCCCCCCAAAAAAAAAAAAAAAAAGAAGGAGACTTGTGTCAGAAGGTGATGGAATTGATTCTTTATATGTGTTTTGATGTATTACTGCTTTGACTACAGGTGTAGGGTTTGGATTGCTTTCTAGTGTGGGAGATCTTCACCAAAAATGTTTGATGTTGGAGATGTCCTAGAAGTGATCAGACTAGCATCTATAAGGAAATATCAGGGTAAACTTTGTTTTCTTTCAGAGCAAAAAGATGGACTACATTACTTGGAGGGCTTTTTCAGCTCTGTTCTTCCACTATGCTGCATTTCTAGGATAGTCAGTCTGCCTTTGTTGATGTAAGTCTGACTGGGACTGTGAGCTACCACTAATGCCTGATAAGCAGAATTGCTTTAGATAGCCATGAAAAGGGAGTGGGGAGACCTCTGTTCTCTTCCTGCTCTGCTAACTGGCTACAGACAAATCTTTTTGCCTTCCAAGCAAACCATCCACACTATATCCCTGTCTTTTCCAGTTGTAGATCGATTGGTGCAGGGCTGTTTCTCAGCCTGCGTTTGTGTAGCACAGCACAGCTCCAGTCCTTCTTACAAAATGCTAATAACATTGATTTCTAGTTTCAGTTACAAATGAGGGAGGTGGAAAGGGCTGATGTTTGAACGTTTCAGGTGTTCTCTTAATAAGATAGGTCCTTGTTAGTAATATTTAAGGAGTATCACAAGGGAATATTTTAAAACATCAGGAATTGCTCCTGAAAGCAGGTTGTGCGTGGAAGAGCAGAGCTGGCAAGACAGACAAATATTGGCTTTGTACAGTGGGTACATTTGCTGGTTGTTTTGTGTCTTGTGTGCTTGCCAGGGCTACAGCTCAAGGATGCTGTAGCCCTGGCAAGCAGCTAATAACTAGCCAAGATCTAGAGCCAAACATACAAGTCTCTTACGTTAGCAGCTGTGACTTAGCATGCAGGTTTGGGTCCTGAGCTGTGGTGGTTTTTGTGCCTTTCCTTCAATCTGCTGTCTTTTGGATTTTTGTTCTCAGATGAGTGGGGGGAAGAACCCTCTGAACGTTGCTTCTGACATCTCTTTGGTGAGGTAGGTAGTCACATGCATAGCTTTCTCTCCTCTTTCTGGTTTTGCCTGATATTCCTGACCTGTCCCTCACAAAGAGCATGCTGGGCAGCGTGGAGGGACATGTGAGCAGCGTAGCCCTCTTCCTTCACAGCTTCACTGTTTGTTCTTTGTATCTCGTCTCTGTCTGAGCACACATGCACAATGTGTTCAGGTGCTGAACGTGGTGTATGACTGCACCACAAACATAACATGAGTGCTTTTTCAGCAGCAGCTCCTATTTTATAATATATGCCACCAGGAAGAAGTTCAATCAGTACTTTTCTTTTGTTATGACGATGCCTGACACTCAGTCTTATATTGGTTTTCTTTCTGTTCCTCAAGTGCATACTGCTGCCTTTATGCTAGAGGCCTGCGCCTTGCTTCAGTTCTGAAATGCAGATGCTGTATGAAGGAGGGAGGAAGTCAAAAAAGGCTTCCCTTGCTCTGCTTGCTACTGCAGGAGCAAAATACCTCATATCTACATGTGAGGGGAACAACTGGGGTTAAATAGCACTGTTTCCCAAGGAGGTGATTTTGGCTTTACAACATCAGGTTGTCGAGTACAGCCTAGCAATTGGAAGTGGTGTTTTGGCAGCAGTGTGTAAGCTGGAAGCCTGCCTCTGAGAGGGCTTAAAGTACTCCAGCATTTGTCTGTCCTCCCCTGTAGGCATTCAGTATGGCTCTGCCTTCCAGTGCCCTGGTTATGGCCCCGTAAGGGTGCAAGCAGTCAGTGGGGGAGAGAGAGCTATTTCCAAGGGTAGGGAGGGGATGCTGTTTGTTCTGTTTAGACATTCTACCTCGATTTTTACTTGATATCTGATTCTATATGAAGTCAAATACCTTAACTGAGCATAGGTAAATGTAAGTGTATACTAGTTTGTTGCTCAGGTGCTGACTTGGAATGGTGGTATGCTTCCAAACTGGGGTTTTACTGATTTTTATTGATTCCAAAATTAAATCAGTTCATTTTTATTCTTAGCATGTGTTTTAGCTCCTTTTTTAGAGAATTGTTTTTTCCTTCTAAAGCACATGATGTTAGGGATTATCCTAGAACTGAGGGACATCAGTGAGGAGTTCCTAGAGATCAATGAATGAATCTTTTGTGAAGGTCATTTAAAAATCTGTCGGAATATTGAATGCTGCTCATGGTGTGGATAGTGCAAGCAGTCAGCGTAGATACCTGTGGTTTGACTTCATGTTGATACTTTCTTGGCAGATTGCCTTTTTCTCTGGCTTCTTTAGCGATGACATTGGGATGCTGGAATGTGATGTAGGAGTGGGATGGGAGAAGATGCACTTCTGAAGTAAAGGGAATGTTTGGAAAACAGCCACAAATGACAGCAGAAATACAAAATTTATGACAGCTCTTTATTAAATGTGATTGATTTTGTCTCTTACTTCAGCAGTAAGCAACAGTGCCTAGCTGATAATACTTCAGCTCTTTACAATGGTGAAGCTAGTAATTAATAAAGCCTCAGATGTGAAGCAGACCGCAAGGTGATGTCTGCAGAAGAAAAATCTACAGTAAATATGGCCAAAGTTATTTCTGGTGGTTCATTAAATGTATAGACTTGAAAATAAAGTTAAATGTTAAGTATAATTACTAAAAGAGCACAGCCAGAGTGTGACTAACCAACTTGGGTATGACAAAAGACTTCTACATTGATTTTCATAGCAAAAATGTAGCAAAGGCAGGCAGCCATTACAAAATAGCTTTTCGTACTCCTTCCTGCTATTCTTATCACTTTGGGTATTTCTGGAAGCTATCTTCCTGTACCTTGAAAAGAATGAAGACATACAAATTTGCCAGCTCTTATCCTGCAATTGCCATCTGGCCACAGATTCCAAGTAACTATCTAAAATAATGGAATGGTTCCTGGGACATGTCATCCGTCAGGGAGATCTTGGCTGGAAAAGTGGTGTGTTATTGCCAGTGTTATTGGGTAATTGGGTGTTAGCTCTTTCCTTCTGTGACCCCGCAGTGGAGTTTGGACAGAGTGAAAGATGGAAGGAACGACTCCTTTGTTAGTACCCAGGATGGAAGCTACCACTTGAATGAAAAAGGCTTTTTAAAAAGTTGTTGATTAATAGATGCCTCAAAAATGTACCTTTCTACTAAAGACAAAAAAATAAGCAACCGGATGCCTTTGCAGTTCTGACCTAGCAGAGCTTGTTCTGTGAGTAGAAACCTAGGAGCCTTTTCTGTAATTACCTCCTCTGCAGACACACTGTAGTTCTGTGTTGGTGGTGAGCCCCATGACAGAAAGAGACCAGATCCTTGGTGGCTGGTCCATGCAACAAAAAGAGGTGAACTGGTACAAACTCTACCAGTAAAGGTTTGGTCAGAAAATTTCACAGGGGCAGTTTTACCTTGTAGTTTTTACGCTACAGTTTCATCTCTTCTGCAGCTGGGACAAAAAAAGAATAAAGCTGGCTGACAATATTGTCTTGTGTCACCTAAAGCTGTAGCTGAACAACCATGCCTGATCCCGACTAAGTTTTTTCCTATTGGCTTATCCAGCAGTGTGTTGTTGAAAGTCCCAGAACCCCAGTATGCTGTGGGTTTGAGAAGCTGTTTCTCCCAAAGATGTTTGCAAGCAGTTTGCCTTTGCTAGGGATATGATTACAAGCACACTTCTTTCAGTGGTTGTGTTAACTCAAAGTCCCAGGGTTTGGTTTCCTCCCCTGTCTGTTTGAACCAACATCAAATTCTCTTGGGGGGGAGATGGGGAAATGGGGAGAAGAGAAAGGAATAATGATGCAGGGAGCCATGGCAGTCTCCTTCTGGGCAACTCTCACCAATTTTATTGTTGAGCCCAATGTCATATGGCATGGGACATACCTCTGGCCAGTTTGGGTCATCCACCTTGTCTGTGTGTCCCCCCCAGCTTCTGGTGCAGCCCCAGCCTCCTCACTGGCAAGGCAGTGTGAGAAGTGGGAAAGTCCTTGACTTCATGTAAGCACTACTCAGCAACAACTAAAACAGGTGTGTTACCAGCGTTATTTTAATCCTGAATGGGAAATATTGGGCCATACCAGCTGCTATGAAGAAAATTAACTTTATTGCAGCTGAAACTAGATCAGTGACGTTGGCACCTCAAAGTGCGCTTTTAAACATTGCCCTTTAAGCATGGGTGTGAATTCCATGTTTGAGTCCTAATCCTTATCTGATGCTCACTGTCAAGCTCCAGGAAACTTGGACCCTGAAAACTTTTTCCTGTCGATGGGGTGTGTCCTTCCTTGGGCTTGCATGCAGTGCAGACAGATTTCAGGTCATCTTTGAGGAATGAAAGAGAGGGAGAGGAGGAGGACACTGCAGGCAGGCTGGGTGGTGCTGCTGTTTCCTGTGGAAACCTGTGCCTAACTCTGCAATGGGAAGGACAAGATGTTTTCAGGCTGGGTTTAACCCTCTACTCCTAATAAATTGGTATAAGCTCAACCAATAGCGTGCTATAGTTGCATTCCTTCTGACAGCAAGTTGTCTATTTTACGTACTTTTCCCTTTTGTTTACAGCACTTTAGTGCGTGTACTTGTTCTGGTACTGAAGTAGAAAAGTGCCATCTACTGAATTCTTGATCCTACCTCCTGATGGTAGAAATGGGCGAGTGAGATCAAGCTGCACAAGGTATTGCTGCAGGCATACGTAGAGATCTGATCAGCACTGCAGCAGAGAAGCTGAGGGCAATAGAAGAGTAGATTAAGGCAGAGAAATAAAGTAGACATTGCTGCAAGAAAGTTGTTGTATGAATTAATGTTTTTAAAAATTATTATTATTATTATTAAAAAAAAAAGACCAAGTCAAGTAAGTCTTTGGCTGTGTATCCTAAGTTCCCAATGCATCTGTCCATGTGGATATAAATGTCAATGCTATGTGCTGTAAAGATGGGTTAGGTGTCTTAAAATAGCTTCTCTCTTTGCTCCTTCCCCACACTCGTCTCAAAGGTGTCAAAATTTATGCATATGTTTGAAGAACCACAGCCAGGAAACTGAGGCAGGCAGCTTTTTTCAAGGAATTTTTCTAGAAAATGCATGATTGTGTCCCATGATCTGTCAGTAAATCCAAATATGTTGATGCAAGTAAGCACACTAAGCTATAAATCATCTACACTTCAAGTGAAACCCGTTATCCAGAAGCAATAGGTGTATGCAGAGCCATTATGAAAGGAAAATGGATCCTGGTGTTGTGAAAGCAGAGTGGTCATGGCTGGCTGTGACGTGACTTGTTGCTTCTTTCCACATATTGTTTCCATGCATCTTTTTTGTACTTTCTAGTGTAGAATTCTTCATTTTGCCTTTTTGGGCAACCCAACGTTCTAGTACTTGCTTAAGATATCAGAAGTTCTCTTTTAATATCAGTTTGTGGACTGTACTCCGATCACAAGTGTTTCTTGAGAAGTACTAGTGTTGGTCTCACAGACAAGGCCTGTTTTATGTGCTGTAGAGATATTTATGAGAATATCAGGCAGGGTGGTTTAGTCACTGACGGTCTCCTTTTCAAGTAAAAGCAGTCTCATTCTTGAGGTGAGAGAACTGGATAGGGATATACAGGGTTTGGTGCCTGGCTTGAGTTGGGAAGAGAATCTGAGGAGTGTCACTTGTGTATAAGTTAACTCTTTATTTTCTTGCTTATTAGCTTTGGGGATGTGCAATCTAGATGCCTTCACACCTAGTGGAGAGCAGCTGAGTGAGACTCGTGTTTAAATAGGTTGCATTCTAGATTCTCCAGGATATATTCCCCCTTCACCTCTCATATTGCGGCCTGCAGCTGTTTCCTGGCCTTGCTGGCAGTCTCCTGGATAGCCTGCATTCGCGCTGGCACTGCTTGCTTGTCACTTGGCGCCAAACTGGTGAGGAGGGCAGGACTGGGTCTGGGAGGAGGCTGTTGGTGGGGTGCCACAGAAACAGCCCTCAGTTGGCAAAAGGCCTGCTCCACTTACAGCTCATCGCCTGCCTCTCCAGCGTGGGCTGGGGTTGAGTTGCAGCTCCCTGTTTACTCTCAGTTGGTCAGAGCCAAAATGTATCGGTGATAAAAACAACTTCTAAGCTGCTGCAGGTCCCTGTGTAAATCGGTGTGGTCTTAACTACCTACATGGCCATAGGCTGGACTTTTTAAAATAAAAATGAAAGCAGTGTGCAGCTGTCTCACAGTCTGCATGTGCCTGACCATATGTGTGTCTGGGTGGTGTGTTCCTGACTTCCTCAGTTCTTTATGCTTATCCAGACACCTGGCTTTCTGGTCACCTCCTAGACTGGCAGCTTCCTAGGAGAAAGGTATGATGTTGTCTTGTTGCTGTGTTTAAACGAGACCAAGCACAAAGAGATGGCAGCGTGTATGAGGATGAACAACCACGTGGGCTGGGTGCTGATACCAGGAGAGGTCTAGATGCGGGATGTAGAGCAGGGAGAAGTTTGTCTTTCCTCATGCAGAACATGTCTCACAATGGAAAGCCATAATGGAGGGCTGAAAGTGACCTTTGGAGCTACTGTTGAGATCAGATGTCTGTTTGGTTTACTCCTTCAGTGATGAAATTAATGGGCCTGGCTGCATGGTAAGACAGCAAGCTGTGCAGCAGAATTGTGTTTGTAATGGCACAAGTGTCAGTTGCTGTTTTTGGCTTATCTGAGTTCCTGAAAGAGAGTAGCCATGTTTCCCTGGGGGAAGCAGGAGATGGGTGTTACGCATCACTCTAATTGCACTAAGCAATGAAAATGCTGTCTGCACGCGCACCTTAATGGATGTAATTTCCTGGTTTTATGCAGTTTGTCACATGTAGGCAAATGGTTCTGACCATTTGCTGTCTTGCTCATTAAGGTGTGTTTTCACCATGGAGCAGATTGGCAGCCCATCAAGAGTCCAACCAGATGATATCGCTAGGCATTTTTAACCCAGTCTTTTTGGCTGGGTATCCGCTAGCCCATTTAGAATGAATAGATGCTAATGGTGCTTTAATCAGCGTGAAGAACAGCTCTATCCATCTGCAGAAGTGAGACTGGTGCTCTGGCAAGCGGCTTAAAAAACGGCTTGCTCCCCATCTCATTTCTACAGGCTGCGTGGTGGCTTGGCTGGGACACGGTGCTCTCAGAGTTCATTCTCCCCAGTGGGCATGTTTTAGATGCATTGCAAGTCTTCTCTGAGTTTGTTTACATTGGTACCTAGTCTGAAATGGGCTCAAAGGATGAGTTCGTGTGCCCTTAGCAGGGCAAAAAGATTTTGTCTCTGAGCAGCATCATGTTTGAATCAGTTCCTGGAAAGCCATATGGACTTGCATGTAGTTATTTTCCCCAACCATGAGAATTTTCAAAGGAGAGATGCTGAGATTCTAAAGGGCTTCTGAGGCTCATAAATGCCTGTGCTCAGGCATTTATGTCAAAGTGTCAATCTTAAGATACTATGCAATATACTCACAAGATATCCAGGAATATCTATGACATCACTATTTGACAGACTGGTAGCTGAGGGTTCCCAGCGGTCAGAAGCTTCTGAATTGTACTGTGCTGTTCCATTGGTGGTTTTTCCTTCCAATATGCTGGTGAAAGCAATGGGACCCTTCGGCTTTCAGACTAGCAGTTAGTATATGTTTTGCCTTTCCTAACTGAATACATTTTGCAGATAAATAGGGGCTTATTTAGGTTGTACTTTGTGGGAGAGAAGCTGTTTGAAGAAGGATGTTAGAGTGGTGGATTGTTTTCTTTATTTTTTTCCCCTTGAATGCTGAATCAAGGAATGCTGATTTTTGCAGGCTACAGCTACTTCTGTTTACTTCTGTCATGTTGCTTGTATTTTTAACTGGGGTGTGTACTTGAAGGAGCTGATTACTTCTCATGCTTAATTCCAATAAGTAATTATTCTCCCTGGAGAATTCAACCACTCCCGTGATATCCTACTCCTGCCTCACTTCCAAGCTTGGGGAGTAGGAATTGATTCAAGATACTTGTGGGCATTACAGCATGTGCTATATTTATGCTCCTGACCGCTTGGTGAGGTAGGAATGCTCTTTGCCCCCTGTGTTATGGATTGGAAGATATCTGTAGCATACAGACTGTCAAATTTTCAAAGTTTTTCAGACAGGTGGCTTATGGTTTTCTATGTGTGTTTTGTTCTGTTCTTGAAATCCCTTCCTGTATTAAAACTGAGCTGGAAACCTGGATCTTTTGGAAATCCTGCTGAAAACCTTTCTGTAATTTTTGGTGCCTGAATACATTGCAGAAAATCCCTCAAGTATACTTCCAAAGTTCACGCAGAGACCTTAGGAATTGAGCCTGATTATGACAAAATGCAGAGCTGAATTTTGGCCACCTGCCTTCCTTTTCACTTTCCCACTCAGGCAGTATGGGAAGCATGGGAGGCAGAAGTCTAAGACCCACCTCTGTTTCACATTGTTTCTGCAGCAGCCACCCCTTCTGCCCTGCTGGTTGACACGGTGCCAGTTTTCTGAGGAAAACTTACACCCCTCTGCAAGGCATGCCCTCATAAAAAGGAGCTGGGAGCACCGAGCTGTGCTGCAGGCAGTGCAGCTCTCCCGCTTCTAAAGACTCCAGGTTGGGGTTTAACAGTGTGTTGTACCAAACAGCTACCACGGCAGCTGATGCGGAGTCCCCTGGGAAGCTGCTGGCAGTGAGGAGCCTCCTGAGCACCACCCGTTCCCACGGCACACCGACAGCAGGGCTACACAGCTTGTAGCTTCTCTAAAACGCAGCACGTAGGTGAGGGCATGTGTGCGATAGCTCCCTTTGACAGGTCAGTTGCATGGCTACAGCAAAGGCAAAGATTACCTGACAGTTTTCCATGATCAGAACAGAGGAATCTACATCCGCTGCTTTTTTGGATTATTTTAGCAATCATTTCATGGCTGTGGGCCACGGTGTGGTCTGGTAACGCAGTGTGGTGTAAGCTGAATCGTGGTGATGAGCACGGAGCATGTGATACCAAACCACAGGTAGCTAAAGTCACTGCAAATGCATCTCCTCCCTCAACTTCAGCGTGCACTGGACCTTGTATTTAACAAATGGCTGTCTGCCAGGCAGCGCTGCTTGTATCACAGGCTGTAGTCCATGCTGGGTAGTAGTGCTGCTGTTTGTTTCACAGGTTCAGCATAATTGTTGCATGGTGTGCTGGGTACCTAAGCCTCTTCTATTGCTAAGGGCCTTTTCTTTATGGTTCTGCAGCCTGTCTAGCACAAGTGGCTCCGTGTCCTGGTGCCCAGGCTGCTGTGGCTGCCTTTCCCAGAGCAGTATCTTCTTTCCCCTTGTTGCTGCTGTTCTCATGGTCTTGTATCTGCACACCCTGAAGGGACTGTTGTGGCTCACCACTGGTTTTTAGCTCTTGCTTTATGTTAGGGGACCCAGTAATGCACGTGCACTGAATTGATGTGCAACAACTAACTGTGCCTGCTCCTCGGGTGCTCTGATCAGCACTAAGCATCATATGCAGGGACAACCGATAGCAGACGAGTTGCTCTTGATGGAAATTATACAGCTACTATGGGGGAAGGACCTGCTGCACTGGGAGGGCACCTGGAGAGGCTGCTCATTTGGAAATCCTTTCCTGGGCTCCTTGATGGACACTGGAGAGAGTTTTCCCTTCTTGTTTGCTCTCTCCCTGTCCCTCCCCATTGGAGGGAAGGTGAGGCAATTTTCACTATTGCATCTAACTTATATCTTCAGCTACTAATAGATCTTTGTGCTTGTGTCTCCCCATTTTGTGAGAATGTTCTAGTCCCAAGTAAGCCAGTCCTTTAGCAGAAAAAAAAGCATCTAATGTTCCTGACAGGGGGCACCAGAAACTATCTTTTTTCCAAGCATAGCCATACAATGATTAAATAAAATTGCCCCTGCTTCGAGTTGTGCTTGCGGCTGATCATGTCCAGGCTCAATGAACCACTGCAGCCTGCCATATGCTGAAAAGAGCCTGATCTCTGAATTAAATCAATATTACATGGCAGCTTGTTCAGCTAGAGGCTTTTGCAAGGGTTAAGGCAGTCTTGGGCCCTGCTTCCATGCTGTGTGCAGGATGAGCGGGGACAGAAAGCAGCTATGCAGCTGCCATTTTGCTGATGCCGTTTCACACAGACAACCTGAGATTGTAGCAACCTCAGAAGAGATTGGCTTTGTCAGACAGCACGCTGTCATTCTGCAACTGCATCGTTAAGCTGAAGAAACGATTGGGATCACTGGTGTTGGAAATGACTCTGCTTGCAAGTTCCTAACGGGCTGGGGGCAGCTGCTCAATTAGAGCTTGTGCCTTGCTTGTGTAAACCCTTTGTTCCTTTCCTTTTAATTAAGCTACAGCTCTTCTGCTGGTGAGATAAAGAAGAGCTAAATGGCACATGCAGAGAGCCTGCATGCTGAAGGCACAGCTGCAAGTATTTTTTTTTTTTTTTTCCCTCCCATTTCTGTTACCTTCTTGCTGCCTGCGTGAGCCCTGCATAAAGGCCATGCTGTGCCATGGCAGAGCGCCAGCTGCCTGTGCCTCAGCTTACAGCTCCGGCGCGTGACTCGTGCTGCAGTGTAACGTGCCACAGAGAAAGCAGGGCTCTGTCTTACCTCAGCCTTCGTTTCTCTCTTTGGTTTCCTCTGACTTCACAGTGGGAAATGCTTTCTGACTTGTACCTGACCTTTTGGGGGGTGGCTGCGAGGATGCATGAACGTTCTGAAGGTGCTTAATGATCTGGTGTTATACACTTAACACTTTTTTTCTTTTTTTTTTCCTTTTAAAGATATACTTCAGAAGCCCTTGTGAAAGGTTTAGTTCGCAAATTTGGTAGACGTTCATCGCAGATCTTCTGTTATAAATGGGGCTGGGGGATGAAGATGTCTTGAAGGAGGAGACTTTACAAATGGGGTTAGTGGTGAACGCACAGACAGGTATGCAAGCTGTGCATACCCTGGAGATGCGTGAAAGTCTGGCAAGTTTGTACTGCCACTGTGAACTTGCCCTGGCTGCGTACGTTGCTTTCAGAGATACGGGGTCAAACCTGCAAGGAGGGATGGTTATTCATAGGACTTGCTAAAGCAGCAACTGGATGAATTTCTTCAAACGCTTGCTATTCAGTGTTTTTCCACCTTATATCATGCTAATAGTGTAAGAGAACCTGCAGTTTAGGAATTGTCTGTATCCCCCAATATCCAGTGGTCCATCCAGTCAGATATCTTTGCTGTCAGAACAAAGCAGTGGTTCTCCCTGTGCTTCTTTAGATCATAATAGGAAAGCTAGATTCTAGCTACTATCATGCCAGTTACAATGACTAACACTAGCTGGGTCAGAGGAAGGTGTCTGCTTGTCTTCCCCATGTTTCTTTTGTAGCATTTAGACAGTTGTATTATGCCGTGCTGTAGGAAAGAGCTCTCCGTCCTCTTCCTCCAACTTCTGAGTGGAATCAATTCTTACCCAGAAAGTGGCTGGAATAAGAGTTTTGCTGCTAATGTCTTACTAGTAATTTCCTTATCCATATCATGCTTACTGTATATATATATTTCCCCTTAGCATGTGGCATATTTGGCTTTAGGCTGCCCAGGGAAGTGTTTGAGTCACCATCCCTGGAGGTCTTTAAAAGACATTTAGATGTAGAGCTTAGCGATATGCTTTAGTAGAGGACTTGTTAGCATTAGGTCAGAGGTTGGACTAGGTGATCTTGGAGGTCTCTTCCAACCTAGATGATTCTGTGATTCTGTGAAATGAAGTATAAAAATTTTCAATGCACTTTTTATTTTTTGTTGTTTTTATATATGTTATCCAAAGAAAAGCATGCTAACCAGGTGGGAGAATCACAGGCCCTGGATGCAAAGAGAAGGGGCAAAGTGCCATCAGTACAAAATTGAGGTGGGCACAAGCCAGACTGGCATGGAGCGATGTTGCACAGATGATGTATGAAGTACAACTTCATTGACAGAAGTTGCTTAGGGAACTGGGAATACTTCTCTGCTATGTAGTGGACCATCCAGCATTAATCTATTTCAATTTCTGTCACTTGGCAGTGTTGTTTGGAAAATACAGGGCTATGTGCTTTTACAAAAAGTGTTCTTTAATATTAAAACATTTTATATGAACTGATTTATTTTCCACTCTCGCTGAGGTCATGATTAATGGAAAATTTCATTTTTTCATATAGGATCTAGCATTGAGGAATTCTGCTTGTCCCAGATTTTCAATCTAATTTTGCTTAAGCCAGTGAAGGATCAATTTAGGATGGAAGTTTCAGCTCGTATTCAGAAACCAATGAAATAACCGTGCATGTATACTTTAATTCTCAGTGCCTTGGAGCAATCAATATTCTGTTGGAAATTAAATGCAGAGGTCTTTTTGGAAAAAAATCTCATGTAATAGGCTGTGAAATGGTACAGCACTATGCTAGTAGGATGAGCCTGGAATATGAATGATTGCTGGGCTGTACTGGACAGGTGAACCAGTTGAGACCAGAATTGACATCAGGATGTCAGTGTTAGGATGTGGAGGTCTTTCGGATGCCAGAAAATCTATAAAACTAATTTAGTATTAAATCACAAAGCAAACACTTGCTTTTTATATTAGATTTTTTAAGACCTGACCTTGTTACATGTCAGTCAAGGGAGCCATTCTGAAGGACTATGCAGAGTACCTGGAGGCAATGTTAGATTTGCAGTGGATAAATTGTGCAATGGGGACAAGGGAGGTGTGGGGACAGAAAAAGGCAGTCATAAATTCCCAACATCCTTGGTACAGAGGGGCAGGATTCTTCTTTCTTTTACTGTAGTGATGCAACAGAATGCCCTATACTGTGAATTTACAGTATTGTGTGGCAGAATCTGACTCTGGAGCTTCACAGCTCTTTTTCTTGCCTACAGGCTGCTTTTCTAAGTATCAACTGAACACATGTAATATATCTTAAGCTTAAATCTGGCAGAATATAGGAATAGCAGTACAGCATCAAACATGTATCGAACCTAGCACCAGTTTCTGACCAAACATGGGGAAGAACAGCTCTATGTATCACGAGTGACACTTTCTCCTGTGTACTTGCTCAGACCTGGCCATGGTATGGGTACTCTGGTAATCCTGATTTCTCTTTGAATTTGTCTAATCTCATCGTGAACCCACATGTACCGTTTACAGCACGCTGTATGGTGTGGTTTGGGTTATCTGCGTGGAGAGTAAACAGCCATCTCCTCAGGATTATTTCCAACTTGTCTCCTGCCAGTTTCATTTGTTGTCAGCTAATCCTTGTACTGGAAGACACTGCAGTTGTATTTTCCCCACACAGCCTCCACAGAACCTGATATTCTGCAGACCTCTGTCATACTCCATCCTCAGTCACTTCTTTTCCAGACTTCATTCCTGTCACAAATCTCCATCTTGCATATCAATGATACAGTACTGTAAAAGCAGAAACAAAGCAGGTTATTGGGTCCAAATCTGTTTTCATATGTCGTGCAGTAGAAACCGTAAAAGCACTGAGTATCTCAGAGAGGAAGTATCATTCCTGCCCTCCAGCAGGGGAGAAAGCAACACTACTGCCTGCTGTCCTGGGCAGGCAGGCCCTGTTCTACTTGAGCTCTGGGCACACAGCTAAGTGTTGCACAGTGCTCAGCCCAAGCTAATACACACAGTGTCAGCAACAGATATAAATTAGGACTCTACACTGTGCTAATGTGACTACACAGCTTTTGGAAAGAAGCTGTCTTGTAGTTGGCTGGGTCAGAGCACCTGGAATGGCTGGGGAACTGCCTGTCCTGCACCGAGCTGTCCTGAGCACTGTGCTTGTTGCCACAGCCTGGAGGAGAGCAGAGTAAGCAGCATCTCCAGTGGTACCCTGCCATTAACCCATCCTCCGAGTCCATGCACAGTCTGCCTACTTAGAGCAGTGCTGAAGCACAGCTACTCTTGTGCCAGCGTCTTTACTGCAGCGTAGACACGTACTGTGCCTTGTGTCTCTGTAAGCCGAGCAGGCTGTAATATTGACTCTTGGTTTTGAATCCATCAGTGTCTATTCACTCAAGGGTGGTTTTTGTCATAGGCACAGCTTCTTGGGTAGTGGATTGCCAGGGACAGTCAAGTGGTCACAGCACTATTGACTCAGTCAAAGCCTTGAAGAGCTGCATTCATGGTGGCTGCTACATGAAGAGGAGACTGTGGAACAGCAGACATATGTCTTCCCCACCTGCCCCTTCACCATCTTTGTAGCCCTCCTTTGGAGGTTATGTCCTTATATTGTGGCACCCAAAATCACACACTGCTCGAGGTGAGGCCACACCAAAGCAGAGCAGGACAATCTCTTCCCTTGACTGGCAACGCTGTGCCTGATGCACCCCGGGGTACAGTTGGCCCTTTGGGCTGCTGGGCACACCGCTGGCTCACATTCAAGTAGCCATTAACAAGAACCCCCAGATCCCTTTCTGTGGGGCTGCTCTGCAGCCTCTTGTCCCCCAGTCTGTATGTAGAGCCTGGGTCGCCCTGTCCAAGTGTTAGACTCTGTATCTGGTTCCTGTTAAACTTCATGCAGTTGGTGATTGCCAGCTCTCTGATTTGTCAAGATCTCTCTGCAAGGCCTCTCCTCCTTCAGGGGAGTCAATGCCCCCTCACAATTTTGTGTTATCTGCAATCTTAGAATACCTTTGAGTCCTGCATTCAAGTCATTTATGAAAACATTGCAGAGCACTGGCCCCAGAATAGAGCCCTGGGGAGTGCCACTAGTGACTGGCTGCCAGCCTGATGTAACCCCTCTACTGTAACCCTTAAAAACAATGGGAGCAGTAAGACTGTTCTCCAGGCAGTGTGCTATCTGCCTGGGTCCTCCCTTCTTCCTTTCTCTGCTTCTCCCCTTTCTGTGGTAGTAGGGACCTAGTCCCTCATCCTGAGAGCAGCAAAAATCACTTTTCCCTTTGAATGCCTGGAAAAGAGGAGAAGTTCTAGCTCTTTGCTATACTAAAACAGATTGCATTCTTTAAATGATATTGCAAAAGGTAAGGGTCGTGTAAGTAGGAGGCTTATGTGTAAATCATGTAACTAACCTAAAGAATCTCTTCTCCATAACCTAAAGAATGTCTCTTCACCACCACAACTAGCACTTTTTCTCCCCACCTCTTTGTAACCTGAGAAATAAAGGTTGAGGAATGTTATGTTCCTCAGCTATTTGTGACTTGAACACATCCAGCAGAAGGCACACGGGGTACCCTATTCATACAAATACCTCACCAGTTGACTGATCACCATTTTCAAGCACTTCTGTTCCTCCTTCCACCCAGAGAAATGGCATGCAAAATTAAATGCTGCCCAGGTGCTTGCCGTGGTCTCAGATAATCACTGCTCAAGGAAAAGCAGGGAAGGACACCTGCAGGCTCCTGCTCAGCTTGAGGAGAAACATGCCATCACAGAGAAGTGGTGGCTGTTCAAAGCTGCACAGCTTTTTTGCTGTTGCAAGGGTAAAGCAGGTTGAAAAAAGGTCATGTGCAGGTGGCACAGCAACACTTAGCTGTCACCCAGGAGCCTGAGGGCACAGCAGTGAGATGCTGGTTGTGCTCCAGTCTTTTCAACACTTAGATGCAGCTCTGGCGTGAGCTGCTGTTCAATTCTTCTTGGGCTCCTCACTTTTTCCAGCAACAGCATTGATTGAGACACGCCTGACTGCTATGACATGAGAGAAACCTTGTTGTATTTCAGTCTGCTAGTATTTTTAAAGGGTGAATGTTACCAGTGCTGTAAGCTGACAAGAAGTTATTGCAGAGCTGTTTGCTGAGTGAGGCTGCTGCGGTAATGCTGATGAGCAGTGCTCCGCTCCTTGCTGGGCGTGCTTGGGGGCTCTGCCAAGCTGGAAGTAATTCACAGTGAAGAAAGAAGAGAGATGAGAGGCCTGGGAAGTTTTATTTATAGGGATGATTGAAGTGGTCATCATATCAGACTAGAATAAATGGCAGGTGAGAAGGCACACGACAAACCATTTTGTAGATATACTGGGAAAGAGGAGTTATTTAGGGCTCATCCTGGGGACAGAAAAGGGAAGGTGAAGTACTGAAGCAGGAAAGGGAAAGTTATAAACTCCCTGTAAGGGTGTCCTGGGTGACACTAGGTAAAACAGAAGGAAAGAAGGACACCAAGAGGGGGACAGAAGTGTTCATGTTTGCATCACAAGCTGCTGATGGTTTGTGCAGCAAAGACCCTGCTACCTTTGTGTCACCTACTTTGTTCGGCCTGGGATGACCTGTCTCCACGTCTGTGAAGTTACTACACAAAGGGGCACCAGCAGTTTAGTGGGAACCATTGTTTCTCTGAGTGTCTTTGAGATTACTGTCCTTGTCTTCTAGTATCAAAAATAACTATACCAATTTTACTTCTTCACCAGGTTTTTGAATTGGTTCCACTCCCTTCTCTTCTCAGAGCTGTCATTTGGCAGTGCTTTAACATTCCTGAAGGAAGAATTTACCGATCTCCTTGTGCTCTGTTTTTCATGTAACCTTTTTCGCATTATATATTCTTTCGCGGTGAAATTTGTCATGATCTCAGTGCATCATAAATATTGAGTTGAGAAGTATGAGCCGATCATCTTGTCTGCTTTCCTGATTTTGACAAATGGCACTCTAATGTGTTGTCTGACTTTGGTTTTGACACTCTCAAACAATGGACTTGTTGTGATTTCAGTGGTCAGCAAGTTTTTTTTTTTTTTTCCCCTCAGTCTTTTTTCTGCCGTCACTTTGTTTTTCCTAATAATCATCCCTAGCATAACACATTCCTTTTCACCTTCTTCCTTGGTATATTGTAGCTTCCAAAAACATGTTTGGGATGTGGCAAATCTCAGTGTTTCACCAAGGAGTTCGCTATTAGTGTTTCCTACTTTTCAGGCGATAAATCTGAATCCCAGAAGGGAAACCGGATCACCAAAAAGCCATCAGTTGAACCTCTGGTACCTGGTTGCCTATCTCATGCTCTTTTAAGTGTGGGGCCCTGTTTTCTGTTACAGTTACTTATCTCTGTGAGATACACTGATTGACTCAACTCCCTTGGCTTCACTGACAATACTGCTGGGCCCATTTGCTGATGGTTGGAGGTCCCTTCAGAGTCCCATGGGTCTGCAAGCCCTCATACACCTGGCAGGTCAGCAGCCCCATCCAACAGACCCTCCTCTGTATGCAGGAAATGCGTACATGGTCATGGAGAATGTCATCTCCTGCTGCAGGTCCAGCGCCTGACCTGGTACATAAGGTGTGTGGTAGCTACAATGCTCCTCTGTGTGCCACCACTTCTAGAAGCAGGTATGACCAGTCTGGTTTAACCTTTGAGGAGGGACGCGTGTAGTCTGATTATCAAATTTCCAGTAGTATCTAAAAGCTGCAGTCAAGGACTTGTGTGTTGTTACGCTGGGACTGAGCGCAACAAACTTCTCTGTGTTAAGTGACAAGTGAGACTATTGTCTTTGGCACTAGTGCTAATGATTCATTACTGCTGTCCTGCTAGAATGTGGTTTTCTTTTTGTCTTTGGGTTGTTAAAATTGCTTCCCTAAAGCCAGCCAGCCAGTCAGTGGAAGGAGCTAGAACCAGAATGCACGCACAGCTGGATCTTTTCCTTTAGTGTAGTTTGTGATTAGATCATTAGCAAAAATAAACTTCAAGCTGGCTTTAAGTTGGCAGAACATCATTACGAGCTTGGTCTCCATCCTAAGCGACAGTCACCGTACTTCTCCAATGGACAGTTTAATGTGTATTATTTTATTATGCTTGCCTGTTATTTCCTTTCTTCCTTTCCAGGTGGGAGTAACCTTGTAAGGGATTCTGATTAACACAGATGGCTGTCTCTCTACTACTCCAGCCCTCTCAGCAGATGGAGTGGGCTTGGCGCTGCAGTGCTAGGAGCTGCAGAGGACGTGTATGCTTGGTTGAAGCACAGACTGAGTCACTCACATTTATGGTGTTCTTCCTGTTGAAAAGATTAATGTGGAGATGAAAAATAAAGTGAAAAAAAATTGCTTCGCTGCAGAAGTAACTGTGTCTCCTAGTAAGGAGCTATAAAAAGCAATACCGTAGAGATTGATTTATGAAGAACAAAAACAGAAGGGATTCTGCAGAGCACAGTTAAATGATTACAACTACTAGGCCGTGAGGAAGGCCAGGTGCTGTTTACAGTGGGACACAGGGCATAGCTGAATTCAGGGGAATGAAAATGAGTGTACAGAATGCTGGCTGAACATCCCAGAAACGTTCTGGGTAGTGGGAGCTTTCTTCTGCTTCCCGAAGGGAGTGGGAGAGAGCCCCAGCACTCTGGATAAATTGGTTCTGTATTGAACAAAAAGGGCTAAAGTTTGTCTTAGAATTTTATGGCTGCACGGGGTTGTAGGAAGGGGCTTAATACAGGCTATTCTGACCTCGCATCTGGCTGTGTGAAGGCAAGTACCTACTTCTCTGCCTCAGAGAAGGTGTGTGAGGAGCAGCAGGTTCTGAAGAGCTGCAATTCCCTGTCCTAAAGCATCTGTCTGTGTTTCTGCTTTAGATGAAATTGGAGAATTGCATGAACTCTTCCAGCTCTTTAGTGAATCTTATTTTTCTTTCCTTATAGACTGAGCCAGCACAGGCTTGTATAAATTGAAGTTTTTCTCAATTCCTGGAAACTTCTGAGAGGATTTTAGGGTTAAACTGGGATCAGATGATCAGGCTTTTTTCTGGTGACAGGTTAGTTTGGGGAATTGGAAGGGAAAGCATGTGACACATTTTGGGAATAAATTCTTGGGATCTAGAGTATGTGCATACACCAGTCTCCGAGATGACAAGGACTGTATTCAGTTAGGTCAACCACTGTTTAGGAAATCCCTCAGTCCTTAATTTCCTTGGAAGGACTTCAGCTCTGTTCCTTCCTCAACATAATCAGTACAGTCATATTGATTCACTGAATAAAATAGGCCTTGAATATCAGATGATTTACCACCCAGATAGAAATAGCAGCAGTGCCAATTAAGTCAAAGTCAGTCTGAAAGCTGTAGTAAAGTAGAACGAGACCCAACCACTTAACAGTGAAGAATTTTTGACTTTTGAAGTATTTTTTTCTTCCTGGGAACCACCATGGAGCATTATATGATAGGTCAAAAAACACCAACAAAATGCTGAAAAGTACAATGATAAAAACTTCAGAAGGGGATATACGACCCCACTGAACAGAGGGCAACCTTAGTCTCATTCAAGCACCTCTTCCAAGTTTTTTCCCCTCACCACCCGCACTTCCACTGTAGCCTGTATCCCAGTTCATGTAACACTGCCTTGACAGTTTGACTTGTGAGAATTGGCTTAAATTAATGGTCTAGGTGAGCAACCCAGACACATTTCCAGGTATCTTTGAGTTCCTAATTGTTTCCTGCACACCATTTGCATTCAGCATCCTTGCAGAGATCCACAATCAGGTAACACATTTTCTGATCTCTTACTGTTTTAGAACATGTTGATTTGGGGGGAACAGCAAAGCCCATGAGAATTACTGAATTCTGCTTGTGTGGGTACAAAAGCGAACCACATATTCTGTATGTGTCCTGGATGCAAATCCAGGAGCTGCTTCACTGGTCCATTGCAAAGAGCAGAACAGTTCTCTCCTACAGGGGCCAATACATGTTCTTTAGAAACAGGTTTAAAAATCTCTTTACTTAATGATTCAGGTTGGATCAATGAATAAGACTTTTTCTGTGCCCTGTGTGGAGAGCAGTTTTTGTCTGAACTGAGAACAAAATATGATTTTTATCTTTATTCGTGTAACAACACATACTGTGCTTCATCAGACAGTCATCTCTAACCTTTTGTTGGCTTTTACAAATTTACTGTACTGTACCACTGTCACAGCCTATACCGACTGGTTTTCTGTTTTGTTCTTTTCATCTTCCCAGAATTTCTAACGCGTCGTTTCCTCTGATTTCTGCCACATCATCTGGATTTGGAGCCTGCCTAAATGCCACAATTTTAGCCTGTGGAGGACTTTCAATATCACATTGCTGAATGGGGGCTTTTTCCCCTCCATTGTTCTGTAAAATGTTCCTCTAGGTCGCTTACTGCTTTTCCAGAAGATGGTAACACTTGATAAGGGAGTAAGGGAATCATACTGGTAACAAGTCCTGGGACTGTCTGCCCTATGCCTCTTGATAAATTGGTTTAGATTTTTTTTTTGGAGAATCTTTTCCAATGGACTCTGAGGACTTTTTAATTTTCCTGTCAATGTGGCAGATTTTTGTGACTTTAATGTATGATGATAGTGTTGAAATGTCATTTTTGTACTAGCACTGGTCATGCTAATTGTTGTGCTTTTTAAAATTGTCTTGCTGCTCAGCACCTAATGTGGTCTTCCCTTGTATTATACAGCAGGTAAAATGTTTCTTTATCTACTTCTGATCGGTGCCTCTGGGACAATGCTAGCTGCATATTTTTCTTTGTTATTTATAAATAAGCACATTTGTTTTGGCTTCACACCAGGTCAGTCAGGAGTCCTTTCCATTCAACAACGTATTGAGCAGATTTTGGCAATATCAACAAATCCAATACAATCCAGATAGGTTTTATAATATTCCATTGTAGTTCTTATTTTCCTGTAATGATCTCATCCTCTGTGGGTTGTGACCCTTCCATACTGTGAACAACGGAGCTGTTACATGCTTTTGCTAAACTCCCTCTCTCTCTGGCAACCACTGGCTGTTGTCCCCAACTCCATGTACACGTTCAGTAGCACGCAGCCCTTTGGGGCTGATTTTTGCTACTAACCTGTGATGTGCTATATTTTCTGAGGTTTGTCTCATTATATGCTTTTAAAGGTCTTGCAGGATCATCTTGACATCTCTTGTAAGAGGTGTCTGCTGCTTTCCATTATTTTAGTATGTCCGAAAGCGATGGTCTGTTTTCTTATAACGTAGGAGTGCGTACCTTCCCTAGACACTGCGTTTTGTCAGGTCATCTGTCTTTGGCACCTCTGCTACAGGTTGCCTCCCCAGTGGTCTTGCCCTCTGTATCTTGCTTCAAAGCGAAGGAAGGTCTGGAGGATTGTTCCAGGTATTTGCTTCAGCTGTCACTTGTTTGGAGGGTTGTTGCTCACCTGGAGAGTTAAGCTCTTATTTTAATCCCAAAGTTACATGATACAGCCTTCAATAGTATTTATAATAAAAAATATAAGTAATGAGCATGATTTTTCCATGCTGAAATTATATGCGCTCATGACACCTGAATTTCCTGAAGAAATACCTTTCAGGGATCTCATTTCAGATGTAAATCATACATTACTTCCTACTCTTGGTTGTACACTTGAATATTTCCCAGACTGAGTTCTTATGAACTTGAAGACAGATTTGTGACCAAATCATAGAGGAGGAGTGTCAAAACACCGTTTCCAGCAGAGACAGGCCTGCACTCTGGGGGTGCTGCATGCCCTCCCACAGCACTGAGATGGTAACAGCTGTTTGGAGAAGGGTGAGCTGGCAGCCAACAATCACGTTTGCTTCCTGTGGTAATACCTGTGGGTTGTCCAGAAACGAAGTTGCAAGGAGTCTCTTTCTCACGGAGTTCCCAGAACACAAAGCTGATGCTGAGAGTTCTGGGGCAACTGAAGGTTTTAAGAAACTCTCTTCCCTTTGACTCCCAGGCCAAAGCAAAATTGCAGATAAAAATCCACTGGAGTGTCTAGAGCACTGCTGACAGAAGCTTCTGGCAGCGCAGTAAGATGGCTTAGTTTTCATGAGGTGTCAAGATCAAGCTAGTTTAAATGTTCAAGTTTGGCTGCTTTTCCAGACCCTTAGAGCTGACCTCACAGCTTCTACTGCGTCTTAGTACTTACTGATTGCTAAGGATGCTATAAATAAGATCTAAAGGTCAGGCCAAATGTGAAATCAGATCAAAGGCTCACAAGTAAAGTATAGTTGACTTTTTTTCTTTTTCTTTTCCCTGAATTGTTGCACTACAAGCTTCATTTGGTCTGCACTGCTGTTACTTTTATGTCGCAGCCTGTGACATTTGGCCATTGGAACTCGATTGATTATTTTGTTTGTTTATTTGTTTGCCTTTGGTTCAACTAATGATGTACAAACCAGAATGAAACTGGCTTCTTTCTCTTTGCAGTTCTGTCTCCCCTTTGTGTTAAATAGGGTAGCACAATAGTCCTTTGCTCCCCTGCTGGCTTCCCCATGATCACAGTCTTTTTTCCAGGTCTTTCATACGCTGACTTCTCCTGTCTTTGCCCCATTAGAAGCCTGGATCTTAAATGTTTGTTAGTTGGGTGCTGTTGTTGCTCTTCATTCCCCACAGCAAGGCTGCTGTTGTGAGGCTTTGGTACCCTGCACTTTCTGCTCCTATGAGGGCAGCAGCCGCCCTCATTCATGACATTTCCTCACCGCTCCTTTCCATGACAGCAGTGATGGTGGAGGGTCATGGAGGTCAGGAGACAGATTTTATTCTCCTTCCTCTCTTACCACAGGCCTGTTTCCAGTCCTTGGTGGAAAAAGTAATTTCTTCCACTATATGCTTTCCCTCCATCAGTCTGTTTTTTGTTTTTGTTTTTGTTTTTTTTTTCTCCACAGGCAAATTAAAAGTGAGAAGACCCTCATATCCACTGAAGTGGAACAGGCTCCCCAGGGCAGTGGTTACAGCACTAAGCCTGCGTGAGTTCAAGAAGTGCTCTCAGACAGGTGGTTTAATTTTAGGTAGTCTTGTGTGAAGCCAGGAATTGGACTCGATGATCCTTGTGGGTCCCTTCCAACTCAAGATACTGAAAGATTTTGTTGCTCTCAATTCTAAGTGCCACCAGGAGAGGATCAGGGGGAGGAATGAGAGAAAGACTGAAAACTTGGAGACTGTATCTGACAAAGATGAGGGTGAAGCACGGCATGGCACAACTAAATTTATTTTTTAGTGACTTGAGGAAATACTGAGAACCAGTGGGCCAGAAAGACAAAGCTGATATGTAGAAGCCTGGTGCAATGCAACTAACATGCTGCAGCCTGGTGGGCCTGCACCAGACGTGCAGGTGTGTTGAGCCTCTGCCAGGGTCTCTACCAGGGTTTCTCTACCAAGGTATCTCTGAAACATCTGCTTTTAATTGTGCTGGCTTTGAGCAGGTGACTTAAGCCCTTACACCCCATCTCTTTTCAGAGGGAAGAGTACCTGGCACTATCAGACTCCATCCCACCCCCAGCAGTTGACTGGCAAATGATTTGACATCTGTTGCTCAGCATTTTCTCCTTGGAAGCCTTGGAAAGGGCATTTTTCCATGCAGGGGCTCCGGCATGGCAGACAGCTGAACTGGGAGCTCCCACTCCTGGCCAGGGCTCCCCTGCCTGTGCCTGGGTGGGTGGGCTGTCCCCTCATACAGCAAAACACAGCTGGCTTTAAGTTACCAAACTCAACAGAGCTGGGCTGGGAGGGTCACTGCTGAGAGTGTTGAAAAGGGGGATCGAAAACACCAAATGCCAGACTCTGCCTTTACCCCCCATCGATAAAATGCAAGCCAAGCTGGATATTCTTAGTTTTTCAGTGATGTCTGGTTTTGGGGTTACCACGTGATGTGACTTTGTCCATCTTCCACAGGGCAGGGTCAGGTGGTTCTTTGCCTTGTTGCCTTATGAGGAGAATTGTGATTTCTCTCATCCCTCTTCATATGCAAGACAGGACAGGAAAACATCACTGCCTGCTCCCCTCTTCCACAGTAGCTCTTCAGTCTTGCTTTTTGGGCTCATTCTGTGTCTTATACCAGTCTCTTTTTGGACAGAGATTTAGTGGCTGTAGGATGTTCTGCAAAACTGGTCTGGAAGCAGATGAAGTTACTGTGTCTGTACAATTTCCCTTGAGATATTCTTGGTCTTTTGTGCCCTTGATTCTTGAAGTGTATGACAAGAATATCAATGTTATTTGCAGTGATCTGGGAGAGCAAATAACATGTGAGAGCTGACAATTGACTAATTTTGAATACCTCCAGAACAAGGCACTTTCCTGCTGATTATCCCCATTTTAGAATGGGGTGAAGAGAAAGCTGATGACATGAGTGTTGTGATGATCACTTCTGGCAGAATAACACAGTGGATCTGTTCCTTCAGCATGGGAAATAAGGGACATATGAGGGAAAAGAAAGGTAATTTGAGGTTTGTACCAGGGAACAATCACGGTGTTGCCTTCTTGGGGTGGTCAAGGTAAATCTGGCCTCCTCTGGGCCATATCTTGTTTGTCAGGGTAACTGACAGGTTTTGGAAGAGCTTCTCTGCAGGTTTGGGCATCAGGTGAGATGGGGACACTTACTGAAAAGGCAGGTGCCAGTTTGTCTTGATGTTGAGAGCCCTGACATCTCTGAGCATGATGTGACAGGAGCACAGTGCTGGACAAGCTGTTAGGAGTGGGCAGGCTTCTGAGATGCAAGACAACATGGTGGGTGAGGTAGCCACAGGAATGTGCCTTGGTAGGAGGCAAGTGTCACATGAGAAGAGGGGATACACTTGTTTTCACAATCTCTCTGAGAAGGATCTATTTCAAACCTGTGGTCCACAGCCCAGGCTCTGCATCCAGGTACCCTTCACCTAAGAAACACCCTAGGAAGTAGAGGCATGCTGAGCAACAGAAAATCCACTCCAATCTTGGGTACACATATGGGGTCCGCACAAGTAGACCTTCTCTTTACAAGGATAAGGGTCACTTAGGAGGGATGAAAGTAATAACTAATGGAAGCAGCTTGTAGAAACTGAACAGTGTGCTCATTTTCTCTCAAGAGTGGGGCATTCCCTGTTTCACAGAAGTGGCTGTTGAGTATTTTGCCTAAGCCCTAAATTTGCAAGGCATCGAGTTATAAAGTACATTGTGGATTGTAAAACCACGGCTGTACCAAAGAGCCAGAAGATTACTTGTTTGATCATCACTCTACAGTACTGAAGTGAGATACGAGACAGAAGAGAAGGAAGGGCCTGGGAGAAAATGGGGAACAAAAGTGACTCCAAAACCCTTCCTGTCTCATCTGCCGGGTGCCTCATTTAATTCAGCAAGTTTCCCACAAACTTTCTGTCTTTTCTGTGCATAAATGTGAACATTGGTAGCTAAAGATATCTGTGCTCTTGAACCTACTCCCATCGTGGCAAGAAGTGGAACAATGCATGAAAAATAATTGGGGTTCTTTACTTCATTTGCATGTCTGGAAAAATCCTGGCTTCCTAGGGCACTTCCCATTTGTGGTTGTCTCCTGAGATGTATTTGTTTAGACATGCGATAGCTGGCAAGAAAAGCCTCCAGAATCATAACAGCTTTTCAATAATACAGTGTCTGTAGCTCTTTGAAAATGAATGAGGAAAGTGATCCTAGGAATTGCAGAGAAATGATCATTTGATACTGGGCTAGAGCACCTGGAAGCCTGCAATCCCAGGCATGTTCATGTGTGTTCTTCATGGATAACAATTCCGCTGAACGCCTCTCTATCCAGTTAGCCTAATTAGCCATGTATTACTTTTGCAACTCCAACTAGTAAAACCAGCAGGATACAAAACACAGAGAGATGCTTCTAACCTTTCCTTTTCTCTGTTTTGCATCATACTACGTGCTTATAAGTCATGGAATAGATTTAAACGTGAAAGCAAATTGTGTGCAGACTGATGGGGGTCTGGTCAATGGTACTTTGCTTGTTAGTAGCATGGAGAAGGAAAGACTGAACTGGGAATTTTGCTGATCATGGTAATTTCTCAGTTGGAGCAAGCTGTTGAGGTTGGTTAGACATTCCAGGGAGAATTAAACATCTTGGCAGTCCGGTGACAGATGAAATTTGACATGGATAAGGCTACAGTAATGCCTACTGGCAAAAGTAATCTGAGTTTCTCTTCACCTGTGTGAGCTCTGAATTTGCAATCTGGTCTGAAGACAGTACATGAGGATAGATGTGATTGCCAACAACTTAATGAAGTGCATAGCTGCAATTTCAAAAAGGGAACTGAGCTGATCAAAAGTTCTAAAAACAAAAACAAAATTCATAGCAAAAATGGATATTCTAGTAGAAAGTTAATGAAGAACAATCAAAATTAACGCTGCCGTTGCCTTCTGAGAACAGCAGCTCAGAAGCTGGGTCAAAAAGAATTATTTACTGGATATTAAAAGCACTTCAAATTAAATGATGAGAGAAATGCTTAGAAGGCTATTCCATCTGTATTAAGCTAACTTCTCTGAGGCATGGAAGAAGGTATTATGGATGTAATCATTCTTTCTTGGAGGCATTTTTTCCTTACATCCATCCTTGAAGTACTAGTACTGGCTACTGCCAGTGGGACAGAACATCAGCATGGACTTAAGGTCTGATTCAACAGGGGAAATGTTTCCACAGCAAAATTACAGTGATACATTGTACAGTGCTCTGTCATATCAGTAAGCTCTCAGGACTTGGATCATCTCTTTGCTAAAGAAATGCACCATCACCTTGTTAAATGCTAGATCTGTGAAATTTGGTACTGATTTGGAGAATATTTTATTCATCAGGACATAGCTTACTCATATACAGCTTTCAGAAAGGCTAAGAATCAAATGTAGGAGGTAAAGTTTTAAAGAGTCCTGGAAAATTCTGCACTCCAGATAAAAGTGAGTTTTTGGCTAACAAATTGGACCTCTCAGAAGCAAGGCACAGCAGAGTACATGAGAAGTACTCTGACTTCTTAAGGTGAGGAGCATAGGGGATACCAGAAAATACAAGAAGGTCCAAGGGAAAACATCACATGTACATGTTGTATAATGCTCTTAATGTTGAAAGTGAGTGTTGCTACTTCCTACTTTTATGGGTTTAAAACATTCTTAAAGCAAGCATAGTTCTCTCCTTACAAATGAACAGGGTAGGCAATTTAGTATTCTTATAAGGTGATCAGGTGACACTCCTTTTTTATACCTTACTTACTGATTTGCCTGTTCAGTACCAGGTTTCACCCAAACACTTTTTCCTGGAGCCATAATAATTTGGGTGACATTCACACCAGCCTGTGCTGTACTTTGGTTTCTTTTTTTCTTCTGATTTTGCCAGTCTGACGGATTTGTTTTTGTTTTGTGAGTATTGTTGTTCTGACAGTTTAAAGGTGAGATTTTCTTTCTTGCAGGCTTTAGCAGCTAAGGAAAAGCTCAGGTAAATTCCTAGTCAGCTCACCTGGTGATGTCTGTTGTTGCAGAGTACAAAGATGAACCTGTCAGGTCCTTTTGCTTTCAGCCTGGAGTTACCAGTGCAGGCCAGTCAGTGTTGGTTGGGAATTCAAAATGCCTCATGTCATTTACTGATGGTCACCACTAATGACTGGTGCAGGTCTTGTATCCATCCAGTTCCTGGCACACTAGCCTCTTTTTTTCTTTGACGGGAAGTAATGAAGAAATCTGGTTTCCCAAAGTCAGACCTCTTATATATGCAGTTACTACTTTAGTTTGCGTGTTGCATGCTATTTATAAAACAGCCACATGGTATGGTCCTGGAATTTAGGTCATCATTTACTAAAGAAAGAAATCAAAGACCGACTACATCCTTAGTTGTTGAAAAATGAGATTTGAAGCCAGTCAGTTCTTAAGCTAAGGAGTTGGCTCCTGCTGTCTAAGAGCCTGCTTCTTTCCTTTTTTTTTCATCTCTGGTGATGAGACAATTTTTAAGTAGAAAGAGAAAAGACGTGTGACTCTTCCAAAATACAACTGAAGGGTGAGAAGTAGGAGCCATAAATACTGTTTGGATGGGAAAGAAAGAAAGCTTTGTCACCTATTTGCTCTTGTCCTGTAGCCCAGCAGGGACTTTGAAATTTGCTGCTGCTTGAAAGGAGTTCTCCTCTAGCCAGGAACAGCTGCAGTCTCATCACTGTGGATTGAGTCTATACGTATTTTGTCAAGAGTTCATAGGACTGCCACTGAGTACGGGTTACTTGTTGCTGTGTTCAAAGCTGCACCTACAAAGAAAATCTAGTCTTTAGTGACTCTCATTCAATCCAAGTGAATTCTGAGTGTCTACTGTTCTTTTATGAAAAGAACATTTAATTGTTTGAAAATATAATAGTATCAACATTTAATGATTTGTGGTTTGTACTCTGCACTTGCAGCAAGCTGATGTTTACAGCTATCTGTGTGGTTAACCCATAGGAATGGAACCCAAGAGCCGTAACTGTGCCTATGAACTTACATAGGAGTTCTTCATGTATTTTTCTGCTGAGGATCTTGGAAGTTACCAAGAAAAAAAAAATACCTTATATTTTTAGATACGGTCTGCAAAGTATCATGCCCTGTTACTTCTGTTGGCTGGCTTGATCTGTAGGTCCAATTTTTGTTAATTCTTCTTTTCAGGAGACTATCACAAATGAGAGGAATGACTTAAGCTGTGTACAGAGATCAACTTGCTGAAGTTCTGCTGAGCCACACGCAGAAATAGATTTTGGAGTTGCAAACGGTATTTTAATTGTATCAGGTAATATGTGGTATCATTTAGCATCCAGATGTTTGCTTTATTCATTTGTTTAATCAACACAACTTTGTAAACCTGAGCTTTGGGACAGCCCTACAGTGAACTTACTGCTTGTTTGGTTCCTTATGTGCTCCATGATCCCGCCTCTAATTCTTTAGTCAGGAGTCAGTATCTAGTAGGACATGTAGAATGATTTTGGCTACATCTGCCAGCGAAGACACAGTAAGCCCTAGGAGCCCGTTGTTTATCTTAACCTCTAGTGCCCCCTTGCATTTTCAGAAAGTCTTCTGTTTAAGTGGGACATCAGAGAGATTGAAAATTTGCAAGGTATCAATCAAGAAGGCTAATGAGAAGGAGTTGCCATCATGATATCGCTGCCACTTAGGGTTTTAAACATGGCCAGTCTGGCTGGTTTGCTCTGTAATTGTCACAACTCAGGGACTGGCTGTGATGGTTGTTTAGGAAGTGTGGTTTTCCGTGTTGTTTATTCTGAGGTGGTTAAGTGGAAATTTGCCACTGTCCACATCCTTTGAGTCTGAAACTTGATTGTAAAGACTATTATTTAGACTCTCCCTTTATAAATGACATGAAAGGTTAACATTGGTTTCTCAGACAATATCCATGTATTTTACAGACCTGGGTGATGTTTCTACTTGTTTGGAGAGGAGACCTTTGTCTCTGTTCTTACTGGTAAAGTTGTGAGGAAAAAAACTTTTTTTCTCCAACCAGTCAAGGATAAAATTCAAGGCAAGAGGTTGTGACATTTTTTTCTTTGTTTGTTTGAGGTTCTAATGGTTTATTCATTGCTGTTTAAATTTTATATCTCGTATAATACAATTTACATCCAATATTTTGGACACCTGTGCACCTACACATTGTTGGCACTAACACATTTCACATTTTATGGTTTTGAATGGGTATCTGGGCCAAGAGGGTAGAGGAGACTAGAGGAGACTGGCTACAGAATGGCAAACTACTTCATAGCCTAGTTCTTGCTTTGAACTTCACATGTGGCGATCACATTTGATCGTCCAAGATTGTTTTATGATGGCCAGTGTGAAATGAGTTAGTGTCTTCAGTCCAGGCTGAATGGACTGGCACACAGACATCTACCATGTGGGCTTCTGACGAGAGCTGCTGTGATCTGTGTAAAGGTCAACCTCCAGTATCGATTTTCTGCACAGAGCCACTCCTGTCTTTCTTTTGCTTACATTTCCCATCTGCAGAGTGAGGAGAGTGACCCCTCTTGGACTGGCCATTAATGCCTGCGGGAACCAGTCTGTAACAGAAATGGCAGTAAAAGTCTGGGTCTCACAAGTGAAAGCGTGGCTTGTTAAAGAGCACAGCGGCCTTGTGGCCAGGAAATAGTGTTTCTTCATGGTGTAAAGTATGTGGTAAGGTGGGGGAAAATACATACATCATGCTTGGTGGGGAAGTGTTAGCTGAGCAGAGGGATGGAGTGTGTGGGGAAGGGTTTGCGTGTAGTACATGGGTAGGAAAGGGTTTGTGTGCAAGGAAGGCTGTGAGTTAGTGAAGGAAAGAGTGGGCTTTGGCTGCTTTGTGTGCTTAGTAATGCTTTGGCTTGCAGAGGAGGAGAGTTGTGGAGAGAATAACAGTGTCATAAGGCCTCTTCAGAGGCAATAAATAACCAGTGCTTTGAGGACACTTACCCATAACTATGGGTGGCCATCTGAATGGTTAGAGTGGAGAATATGCACTGTGGTTCAGTTTCCTTCCCTTTCAACTAGTCTTAGTAGTTTTAAAACAGTGGCTTGGGGTCAAGTCTTTCTGTTGAATCATGGACAGATTGAAATGTTGACCTGAAATCACACACACTACTTTACTGTCTGGGCTGTAGAGGATGCTCTCTGAAATGGGGGCTTCCAGAGGTTACGACTGAGTCTGATGCATAGTTCTTGTCTGGTGGCTTTGAGCTTGAGACAGTTCTCTGGTTCTCTGTAGACTTTTTGGCTAAGAGAAACCTTTTGATTCTTCCCTCTTGCAGAGGTTCTTTTTGTGTGCTGTAGTTGGGATGGCTGTGCTCTTCCCCTAGGACAGCTACATCTCATTGGATTTAGGCAGCGGTCCGGCTGTGCAGTCTGACATTTCCTCCAGTTAATTTTGTAGTATCCAGTAGTGAAGAATATTGTGACTTCAGGTACATGATAACACAAGTACAACTTAAGACAGCTCAGACAGAAGCTTTGATAAATATGATCATGGTGAGATGATCTCTGCTTTCCTGTTCTCTGCCAAGTACTTGTGGAGACCAGAGTTATAAGAAAAGAGAAAGAGGGAGGCAGGGGTGGAAATCATTCTGATATTAACAAAGCCAGGTGTCCAACCTTTCAGATGATCCTTTGTATGTTAAAAAGACTCGGTACCCATGCCTGGGAGAGGTGAGACTTGTTAAGCAGCATGTTAACTACCACAATTTACAATATAGAGAGGTGGCTCTTGTAGGAGCCTATAGAAGTGTCAGATCCAGTATTATTTTAGTGCAGAAGTGGGGGGCTGAAAACAATCACAAGCTTTTAGTCAAAAGCAATGTTTCTCTTGTTAGGATGAATTTCTTAGACAGACCGCTTAAATATTAAATAATTTTACCACCTCACCAGAGTACAGCTCAAAAGCCAAGCACTGATAGTCCTGAAGTGCTAACCTGTGGCCAGCGTATCCCTGAAAATTCAGGCTAAAGAGCAAATAGCCGATTTAACACTGCCAAGTGTATAACTTAATGTTTCTTTCCATTCCTTTGTGAAGGAGTTTCCAAGCGTAAGTGAAGACGCCTGTAAAGTTTTATTTTTAATTGAAAATTAAACAAATAATTCTTGCCAGTTAGGTTAAGTCCAGTTACATGCCAAGAAATGCCTTGTTCCTACAAGGCTGCAGGCATACACATTTACCTGGCATCATTCAGAGGCATCTGTGGTGCCTGATGTTTGGTGATATTTACCACATTGCAGACACTTTGCTAGTCTCCAAACTGCATTTTCTGAAAGCCAGCTTGTAAGCTGAAATTAGAAGAACTTCAGGCTTTTCTTTCAGCAGAGCTCTGTCTAGACAGGGTGCACTGAAAATCCGTGAGGGGGCAAATCAGAGGTGCCCTCTCTGATTTATAAGGACAAGTTTGTTATCCTGCCAGCATCAGCATTGAGACTGGTATGGTGATCTCTTTGTATCCGTGGCCTTTTTCACTAACTTTTCAGCCTCTCGTTCCAAGTAGGTCTGTGATGAGCCCCCAGGTTTTTATTTGTTACTGCAGACTTTTTCTTTGGTTAAAGAACAAAACAACGATAATTTTTCCAAAGGATGCATGGAGCAATATGTGACAGTTTGGTCTTTACTGCATTGCACTAGCTTAGAGCTGGAGAGGGGGAATGTGTGATGGCTCACTTGCTAACTGTAAATTGCGTGAAGGCAAGACTTCAGAGATGGATTGTTGCAGGCACTTTCAAATCTTTACTTTTATAGCCCATTCCCGGGTTTGCTGGAGAGAAAGGACAGGGATTCAAGGTGAGGCTGGAATAAAACTTGCCAGCTAATATGCTTTCAATTCTACTGATCTATTTATGCTGAGGATATATATGGTACCTTCGGCTTCTGTTTCAGATAGATCCAGTTTTATTGTAACTGGTTATTATTGTTGGCATGGGAGGCAAGGGAGCAGCTGCAGGCTCAGTTTGCTTTTGAATTTAACTTTTGGCAAAGGCAGTTTTGTACACAGGATCAGTCATTTCTTTTCCATGTATTTGTTATAAAACCAGATAAATAGAAGTATGCGAGCACAGAAGTTGGAGGAATGGCATAATACCATTGTATGAAAAGACAAAGAGGATGAAATAAACTAGGCACCGTATTAAATAACTCTTCTCCTGTCAATTATGATGTTACAACATGTTTCCTGCCCTGCCATAGAAATGATTTGTGTTTTACTATTGCATAAAGCATTGTAGTCTTCTTTGACTTACCGTACATTTTTGTCCATCCGTTGCCTTAATTCTTATGAGAAAACCCTTTTTCCCAATAGTCTGCAGGTCCTGTTCAGGAATTCAGGAAATGTACTGTGGGTAACCAAGAAGAAAAGGCAGGTAATTAAAAATATCTTTGGCTCATCAAGCCTTAGTTGAGCCCACAATGAGTTGTCCGAATTCTGTACTATGTTAAGATACTCAGCTTTGTACTGGACTTTTCCACGTTCAGCCCTGTAACAGGGTTTTTGACACATTGCTTATGGTCTGGGAAGTAGTTTGTGTCTATATTTGTGCTGCAAATTCTCAGCCGTGTGCAGTTGGTCTTTCAAGCCTATTTTAGTTCAAACTAATGACTTGAGAGAGCATTACCCAGGCTCACCAGTGGTTTCCCGCACTTGAATCAATTGACTTAAATAACCAGAAGGAAAATAATTATGGAGCATAGATACAGGATAAAAATGGGTATACAAGGTAGATACATTCTTTTAGGAAATGCACACTGGGAACTTCTGGTAACAGATCTATTCTTTTGAAAACCCAAGTCTGAAAAATCTGTAAGACCATCTCCAAAATTAAACGGGATATGCCTTCTTCTTACACTGAACAGCGTGACAGACTGTAACATAACACAGTTCAGACAGGGACCGGCTTTGAAAAATCTAACCGCAATGCTCAGCTGAACATTGCTGGGAATCTTTCACACAGCTAGGTTATCACCTCAAAATATGTTCCCAGTCCAGAAATAAAACATCTTTCACTTGTGTTTGGTGAAACATTTAAAGCTGACCGTGAAGCAGATGTGACATATCAACAGCAGTTTCTGCAGATGAGTAACAAGGCTCTTCAGGAGTGCTATAAATAATCACAAGCTATAATCACGAAGAGGCAATCCCTAGTAGCCAATCTACAAATAACTAAGCTAATGACTAGGGTGGGAGGTTTACATCTTTCATATGTTTTAAGTGCTTTTCAAAGCAGAGGTAATGTGATCAGGAGGTTAAAGCAAAGAATGGGAATGTGAGGATTGGTTCTAGTCTTACACCTGACTTGTGGGACTTGGAATAATCACAGCAATAGGATTTAGGATCTTGCAGAACTGTGATGCTACTTTGTCTTCAGCAGTTTCAAAATTCAGTCATTTAACATGGGAGGTATATTTTAAAACACAATTCCACCACTAAGTAGTGGGAAATAGTTATCTTGACAGTAGTTTAGAAGGAAAAAAAAGCTTTACTGTACATGCCGCTTCTTTACCCTGTAAGCTATTTTTAAACACAGTTCATCTGACCCAGTGTGATGTCTGCAGTCTGAGCGGTCACTTTGACTCCCTTTGTTAGACAGCGAGCAATAGCCACATTGTTGGTTTGCTTGCTCTTTTCCTAAAGTATCTCTCTAAATCCAAGATACCAAATGACACTGTAGAAGTGCTCGTTTCCCCTGTACTAAACGATAAAGCGGATCCTGAGGGGATTATCAGAGATGTCTCCATCTTCACTGTAGATGTCAAAAAGGGGATGAAGCAAGTCCCACACCATTTGATTTCAGTTGCAGACGCAACCTTTCACACTCTTCCCTTCTGGGGCAAGCACTGCTTGCCTACTGGACTGAAAGATGAGTGAGGGCCTTCCTCTGTCTTTGAAAACGTGAAAGAATTTGGACAAGTCCATTTGCTTGTTTCACCATCTGCTCCCTCTTCAACAGCCTCAGGGGAGTAGGGTTGCCTTGCCTATATGCACAGGGCTCTTGCGTGCTGCAGATTGCACAGTCTCTCTCACCAGCGTCACAGGTGCTCCAGCTCTGTGGTTACAGCCGTGGGAGACTAAGATTCATTTCCACACCTACTTCCTTCTACAAACAACTTTCGCTTTAACTCACAGAAATGTACAAATGTTTGGGGGGCTTCAAGTGGGGTTTTTGGAGGCAGTACTTAGTTTTGTAAAAGTGCTCTCTGTTATGATACCTAAACCAAACCAATAATGTCCATTCAGGTAGTTGTTCATCTTTAAACAGGTACTCTTGAGAGACTTAGGGCTTGATTCAACCAACAGCAAAAAGTAATAGCAAAGTTTTTCTGAGGTCGTGTTGATAGAAGGGGCTCCGGATTCCATCAACAAATCCAGATGAAATCCTGCATTCAAATTTTTCCAGCAAAAGTGCTTGCAATTACAGTTTAGTTGGAAGTTGATAAAATGGTTAAAAGCCTTTTTATTTATTTATTTATTTTAAAAAAGCTTCCAGTCTGCATTTCTAAAGGCTAAATAATGTACTTCCCTGATCTTTGTTAATAGTAAGTTGAAAAGTCACAAGTGATTGTAACCTAGCTTGCTGATAGCTTCTGTGAAGGTAGGAAGAGAGACAAAGATATTTTGTCCATTCACATGAAAGGCTATACCTGCCAAAATATACCTAACATCTCAAATGTGGCAGAGGCTTCCTGCTTCCTCTCTAACATGTAAAAATGTGGTTTCACTTGCAAGCAGCTGATGGTGTGAAAACTCAGATACACCTTTCTTTTAGGTATTGCTATTTTATATTCAGTATTTCTTTATCTTTAGAAGCAGTAAGTTCTTCTAATGGTCCTGCAGGCTTTTGAATGAATCATGACATATACTTTCAGTTTTGGGATGAATGGAAATATAGTCCATTCAGAAGGATATTTTTTTTTTTTTTCCCTTAAATTAAAGGAAGCTGCTTTTAGTTAAAGACATTTCTCCCAAATTATCCCTTTAAAATGAAAGTCTGAAATCTTAAATCTTGACAATTTCAAAACAAAATAGTCTGTCTTCTAAGAAGTTTTGGTTTTTGTTTTTTTTTTTTTTTTAAAAAAAGGTATTTTCATCCAAATGCATTGGGTGATGTCACAAATATTATCACTTGTCTTAAAGACTATAATTTGGGGGAAAAACAAGAACTTGAGGAGGCAGAAGAGGAGGCGAAGAAATCCCTCACCACCAAAACTGCAGCAGCTCTTACAATGCAATGAACGGTCTCCTTAGATGAAATCCAAGGACAGGTGCCACTGCAAAAAGTGGAGTAGTTGCTTTAGATAGAGGTAAAGCATGCTGAATAAGCAAGGGACCAATTTCACTTGCCAAGACTGATAGCCTTGACTTTTTATTGCCCTTATAACTGATTTTTTATAAGGTCCAGTTGAGATTCTGGACGTCTTTTCTAAGGTCAGGGGTCCAGCTGAAAAGCTTGTAGGGTCCTTCGATCCTCTTTAGACAAGGACTTTGGGCAGACACCTTGCAGAAGTAGTTTTCTCACTTGTTAGTTTTCTGGCATTTTACAATTCCACTGAAGCTGGAAAAAAAAAAAAAAAAAAAAAAAAAAAAAGAAAGAAAAAAAAAAGCACCTTTCACTGGGAAATAAGTGTTCAACAGGAGTTGTGGAAGAAATATGCTTCAGTTTCATGGTGGGAAGGTTATTTTTCTACCTGAACTATGATATAATAGTACTTTTAAGCTTTATATCATTCATCTCCCAGCCAGGACAGGATTGATCTTTGAGGCATAAATTTTTGTTCTGCCAGGACTGCTCTGAGTGAGAAGAGTGTGATTTAGAGCTGAGCTGAGAGCCAGGAGTGCTGCATTCAGTCCCTTGATCAGTTTACTTGAGCAACTCTCTCTTTGGTTTTGTGTCATGTATGAAATGAGCGGAGACAGAATTTCAGTTGCTGTTTTTCTTGTCTCTGTAGGTTCCAGAGCATGTGGTGCATGAGTTGCCTCTTGGTGCCTAGGACACTGGAGACCCAGATCATGGTTGTCACTTGCAATGCAAGTGATAAGCAATAACAGGAAATGAGGGGGTTTTGGTCTCGCCTCTGTTTTGGAGTGACCTTGTTAAGGTCTTTGTATTCCTGCATTTAATCTGTAAAGATGACCTGCTAAATCCTAGATGGGGACTAGCCACTGTAAAGGTGAAAGGGGTATCCCCAAGTCATTGTCCTGCCAGGAGAAGCTCCTGCTTACCTGATCCTGCTCTCCAGCCAAGTCTCCTCACTTCACTTGTACTGACACTGGCCTGAACGTGACACATGAGCCAGCAGAGGGAGGCTCTTCATGAAGCAGAGAGGAGTGAGCAAATGGGTGTGGCAAGAGTAACGAAATATATGAATAAAGCAGCATAAGCATTACCTCTTGTTAGGGACGATGTTTACCAGCTTGGGAACAGAAATGGGACAGACAGGAACCTTATTTAGAAAAGAGGGAAAAAGTGGTGGAAGTGTGTGTATGGGTGTAGCATGACAGTCCTGTACAGTGTGAATTAAGAGCTACAAAGTCCTGTATATTGTTGTGTTCCTGGCATGGTAGTAATTTTACTCATAGAATCATAGAATATCCCGAGTTGGAAGGGACCCATAAGGATCAAGTCCAACTCCTGGCACCGCACAGGTCTGCCCAAAAGTTCAGCCCATGTGACGAAGTGCACAGTCCAATCTCTTCTTAAATTCAGACAGGCTTGGTGCAGTGACTACTTCCCTGGGGAGCCTGTTCCAGTGCGTGACCACCCTCTCGGTGAAGAACCTCCTCCTGATGTCCAGCCTAAACTTCCCCTGCCTCAGCTTAACCCCGTTCCCACGGGTCCCATCACTGGTGTTTATGGAGAATGGGTCACCCACCTCTCCACTCCCCCTCACGAGGAAGTTGCAGACCGTGATGAGGTCCCCCCTCAGCCTCCTCTTCTCCAGGCTGCACAGGCCCAGTGACCTCAGCCACTCCTCATACGTCTTCCCCTCCAGGCCCTTCACCATCTTCATCGCCCTCCTCTGGACACTCCAGCAGTGTAATGTCCTTTTTGTACTGTGGTGCCCAGAACTGCACACAGTACTCCAGGTGAGGCCACACCAGCACAGAGCGGGACAGTCACTTCCCTCGACCGACTAGCAGTGCTGTGCTTGATGCATCCCAGGATACGGTTGGCTGAAAATTTCCACAGGAAAAGGCTGTCTTTGATTGAAGAAATGAAACAAACAAACACCAAAACCCAGGCATTTCCTGTGAGGAAAAACTGCCTGAGTATTTACAGGTTGAACCAATATTTTGAAGTAAAATGATGATTTATATTTCCCTGTCTTAAAGTAGTTCTGTTTTCCTTATTTTTTAAACCAAAATTATAAAACAATTCTGTTTTAATTTGAAACAGAACAAATCTTTTTGCATCTAAGCAAAAGTGTAAGCTTGAAATTAGATTTTTCATTTCTATTTGCAAATATTTGCCTTAATTATCAGTAAAGGTAAAGGTGTTATCACTTGAATTTATTACTGAAAAAAGTGTGGGGTTTTGGCTCATATTTAACTACTAGTAAGTTATGCAATACAGTTTAGGCATAGATAATGTTTATGGACGGTTAAAATGAATAGATGTTTTGTTGTGAATGAATGGCTGCAGTGCTACACACTTAGAACTTGGTTCTCAAATAATCCTGGCTTGCATGATCTCCTGCTGAATTTTAAGGCAGAAATGAGGTACAGAACAACAACCACACACATCACTCATAAAACAGGACACAGAAATGGATGGCTTCCAAGTACCACTGAATTCCTGCTTTATGATCATCTGTCCTTATTTGCAGGGCCAGTTGTAGGAGCAATAAGCAGGCAGCTGCCCAAGGTAAGCAGGCTGCTGTGAGCAGCGAGAGGGCTGCCTGCTGGGCCTGTGCCAAAGCCCTGTGAGGCCAGGCGACCGCTGCTGCTAGAGGTGTGAGCGTGTGGCTGGCCTTCACTTCCCCCCTGCCATCCGCTGTGCAGCAGCTGGGGCCTCACATCACACAGTTCTTTGTCCCAGGTCCTTTGCTTCGTCCTTCCCACCTCTTGCCCAGGCAGCAGCAACTTGTCCCTGGTCACTTATCCTTGGGCATCCAAACTGAATGTGTATATTGAGGAAAAGCCTTGAGCCGTCTCTGCTTGGCTCTGCAATAAACAGCCTCCAAGAGTTTGCTTCTCACTGCGTTAAACGGTGCTGAGGCGTTCATCACCTGCAGCTGCTGATCAAAGAGGAGGGAGACTTCCTTGAAAATACCTCCTTGCAGGTTAAATGGTGCACGTTGCCTGAGTCGACCTAATTTTTAGCAGACTGCCATAAATCTATGCACATCTTTCTCTTCTTAGAATAGTATCTGCAGCTTTCCTTTTAAGATTAAAAGCGAGAAGAAAGTCAAGCTGACAGTAAAAATACTTCCTTATATGTATATACAGTTTGCATAAAATATATTCCAGTGATGTTTGTTCTGTCAGCTGGAGAAGAGAGCTATTTTTTTTTTTCATTTACACTTCTTAGAGTTTTTCTGGGGGGGCTGTGATGACATGCCAGACACTCTGGAAGAGACTAGGGAGCCTAGCTATCTCTGGGTTGAAGCAGTGTATCAACTGTTCCATTTTTGGTGCAGATCTAACATCAGAATGGAAGTCTTTGAGATGTCAGAAGAGAAACTAATTATGGTCATGAGTTTTGAACTGTCACCTTCTCTTGACAAATGGCTTGGTAATTGGAAGCAGTAGAAGAATCCATGCACTCTCTAATCTTGCTGGGGGGAAAAATGTCATCTATCATCAAATGAATCTTTCCTCTTGCCAAATAACGGTTGAAATGAGGGTTCTCTAGCACTCGCTCTAGACTGTTTGGAAATAATAATCCAAAACACTGGCAAAGCGAGTTACTGTGTTTGCAATATATATGTGCAGGAAGCTGTAAACAAAGTATCAGAAGAAAGGAATTGGAGTTGAAAAAGTAGACAAGCATTTGGAGCTCAGAGATGTATATTATATTCATTTTCTGGCTGCTGGGAGCAAAGGTCATGTTTGTCTGGGATGTCTTTTAACATTAAAAACTATCTGGTGAGTACCGGAGTAGAAGTTTTTTCACTGACATCCGTACTTCTCTGGCAGTGTGGTGATGACCTCAGGTGGTGATGACCTCAGGTGGTGATGACCTGCATACTTTCTGAACCAACTTCAGGCTGATGCCAAGGGGGTTTGTAGACTTCATGTTGCAGGGAATACCATCCTTTAAGTCACACCTAAAATTGAAGATGTAGCTGTGCTTTATATCATTTCATTCCACTCACTTCCCCAAATCTTTGTGTTTCCTGAAGTTTTGTTACTTTTGTTTCTTGCAGTGTTAAGATCTGATTTGTCTGCTATCCCTTGTTTCTTCTTTTCACTCTGTTTCGGATATGAGTTATGTTTGAATTCTTTTAAATTCAAGTCTCTCTCTCTAATGCTCTTGTTATCTCTGAACTAAGCAGAAGCATATCTGTTTAAAGAAGCCCCCTTTAGAATCAAACATAAGGAGTGCTTTGGATGTCACAGGTGCTTTCTGTGTTCGACACTTGCTAGAAAATGGCTTAAGCTGGAATGGAGTCCTAATGAATTTAGTATATTTCTGTTACTAATCATAGTTGTATTACAGCATTTGCCACGTGGAGGTCTGACCCTTGTTCCACCAAAAGCTGCATCATCTGTGGAGAGGCTCTCAGTGCTCAGGAGTGACTGGAAGATTGTCCTTGCTCCCTGACTCTTGCACACAGAAGAGTAAAGGCAGACAGGGCAGCAGGTGGGAATGGGGCCTGGCTCGCGGCTCCAGGGCGGAGCTGAACTGCCCAGCAGTCAAGGGCAGTTTCTCAAAGGGTAGAAACACATAATGTTCTGCCTACGGATGTGAGCTCCATTAAGTAATGTGTTAGTGGGGACCAAAATGGACTGTAGCTCTAACTTCTGATTTAATGATTTTGCATTCCCTGATTCATGTTTTAGTGCTTTTTATTTTAAGTTTTAAACATTTAGAAAAATCATTAATGCTAACTGGACAGCGTGCATTAACTGTCCTTGTCAGAGCTTGCTCTGCAAAGCTTATGGGACTTTCTACTGATTCAGCTTTAGAGCTGTTGTCTTGGAGCATAGACTCTCTTGTCTTTAACAGTGGAGATCCTACTCCACTGAAGTGCATCAGGCATGCTGTATTTCCAGACTGATAGGCCTCATATCTTTACAGACCAGCCCTTCTTTAGAAGACTTTGAGCATGTGCAGTGTATCTATCTACTGGGGTATATTAGTTTGGCATATTAGTTTACATTTCTTGGGAAATTAGTTTACATTGGGCTTGGGAAATGGAGCTTCAGACAGATGCACTGGTCTAAGTTGGTGGAATTACAACAGAGACAGATCTGGACAACTGTTGCTCCTGACTTGGGCTCAGTGGACTTGAACAGACTGAAGGTGTCTGGCTTCTCTGGCCAGTTTAAGATGATTTCTATAGAGCTGCTTCATTAATGAAGCAAGTGCTGTTTTCCTCTGGAAAATGGAGTTTAATCTTTTACCGGATTTATCTGTTTTTCTTTCCTCTGAAGGATTTCTCAAAGAAAGTACCAAGAATAAAATTGAATTGGTGAAACTGAATCCAAAGGCTGCTTCAGGGATGTGCTCACCTGCTCAGTCTTGATTGTGGCTGCACAGAGGTAGATGGGTTTGTGTTTCATGTAGCTAACATACCATGGCTACCCTTCCAATAACCTGTCCAACATCCTTTACTCAAAATCCGGACTATTGTGTATGGATGTGTAGCTTCATTAATAAATAACATTGGTACTAGATGTGGTTAGCTGCAGGTTTCACTGCTTTAATACAAACCAATTTACACATGACCGAAGTCTGAGATGAGGACTGCCCAGCATCTGGAACGTCTGGATGTCCGTGTCCTTCACAGCTCATCTGGGGTCATGCTACCTTGGAGGAGGTTACATTACCTAACACGCCCTTACCTCTTAAGACATGTTCCTACAGCACATAGGCATCTCTGGTGGTTGCTTAGACGAAGGCAGTGTACATTGGCTGCTGAAGACAGACAAGATATCAGGATGGAAGGCAGCTACAGGATGGACTGGAGAGCACCTGGTCAGGCTGTTCTGTATCATCCTACTGCCTTGCACAGGAAAGCCAGGCTGACCTATGGAGCACAGGGACTCTGAAAGATTGAACAATGAAGACTAAGAAAGGAGCTCAGGGGCTGGCTGTAAGATTTGTTTATATGCTTGCTCCTGGGCAAAGCACAGTGTGGGAAGAGATGGATCTAAAAATAAGAAAGATGAGAGCTTACCTACAGTAGGAATCACTAGAAAGAGGACGACAAGGAAAGCAGCAGAAATAAATGGGACAGCAACACAGGCTTGGAACAGAAGGTATGGCAGGAAAACTAAGGTGAAAGCACTCGCTGAAGCTCCCTCTTCCTACATCATTTTAAATGTAATTCTACAGAAGGCTCACCTTGCTTTCACACAAAATGCAGACTGCTTCCTGCAGGGTTTTGTGTGGGTGTGGAAGATCCAGCCTTAGAGCTGCTTGCCACTTAGTGCTGTTTGAGGAACGGGACAGTTGCCAGGAGAGGATTAGGGACATAAAAAAATAATACTGGGATGTAGCCACATTTGCAGCATCTCATCAACAGCAGAGTACAAGCTCAGCTCCTGTGAGAGAAAATGAGATGGCCTTTTTGGAGATTGAAGAGAGATGCTGACTGACCTCCAGTATAGGCCAGAGGTTTGGCAAAGGGAAAATACCAAGTCAGCACTCTGAACTGCTGCTATTTTTTTGGATTCCATTAAAAGCTCTAAAACCCATTTTAATATTGGGAAAATATCTGCATTTTTAATAGGCTTTTATCCATCATAAGATCATAAAAGCTTTCAATGAACATTTGCTGCCTCTGGGAAGGCTGGAGGGACTAACCTTCAGATTACAGAGCCTAGGATGAGGAATGAGCTGACAGGACTTTAAAATAAGTCACAGAACAGACTTGCTTGTGAACCTGAAATAGACTGTCAAGGGGAAACACCTTTGCATACTTGCTGGAAAAGCTCAAGACAAAAAGCCTGCTAATCAATGTGCAGCTGAGCAGCCCATTCAATGCCTTTGTGGAGTTAACCTGGAATGTCAGCAACAGAGGAGATTTTGGCTAGCTAAATGTGTTTAAATATCTGTTACGTAGGTATATATTGTGGGCTGGTCTACAGTTACTGGGAGACTGCTGTACCCCTTTCTGGCAGTGCACAGCTGTAAGAATCTTACTCTGTATGTGTGATTGTGTGTAAAATGTCTGTAGCTGTTATAAAATGAGGAGGTGGAAACAGTGCTGGAACACTCATCTGAAACAATCCATGCTTCTGTCTAGGTACTGTGCACGTCTAATACACAATTTATTTCAAACTGCTTTTCTGATACAGCTGGCATTCTAAAATCACTGCCCTCAATGAGGGTGGAGCTGATGTCTTTCTGCAGCCACCATTTGTCAATGTTTTCAGTTGCAATTTGCTTATAACATCTTGGATGACATTTAGCTTCTGAAAGTGTGTGTGTGTGTGTATAAAGAAAAAAGGAGAGACTTCAGTGGTGTAAGCAACTGATTTATACTTGGGAATATTTTTTGAGTTTTCTACCTAAACAATGTAGTAGGACTTGCTATACTTCAGATAAGTACTTGCTGACACTTCAGAGCTTCTGAGAGCTTCCTTTGTCATGAGTTTCCTTTAGGCTTGCCACCTTAGAAATAAACATAAACCAGAAAGTGGTTAGCCACCCTAACTAGAGGTGATCTGCATGTTTAGTGAATGCACCACTGATCTAATGAAACTGTCAAATCGTTGTGACTCTTTTTTTCTCGCTCCTGAATTTTTGAAGCTTCAAAAAAGTCATTGATTTACAGAGTTAAAAACCTTTAGTGAAAAGCTTTGAAAACAATTCTCTTGCTCAAAGCCTCCCTCTCCACCCTCAAAAAATGAATTTTAGTGCAAAATAAGTGCTAGACACCACTGAATCAGAACCCAGTTTTATAACAGATTTACGTGGGATTCCAATTCTACCTAAGAATTATCATTTGCATTATTTTCAGGACTGTAGTGAACCACAGCACAAAGCAATAGAAAATTTTCATAGAAGCATCCACAACTCAACTGCATTGTCATTCACACAATCAAACTTTCTGCTTTCTAATGTTCCATGTATATGTTCATATTTTTTTTTCCATTTCTTTTAGATACAGAAAACGTTTGTCCTCTGACATGAATGTACGTACAAAATTGTGTGAAAAATGCGTAAGATGGGTGCATATTGGATGGACTGTAGTAGGAAAATGCTTGCATTTCAGACAAAGTAGAGGTCTCTCTTCAGCAGATCTTTTTATGGAGGTGTTTGAGACTTGACATATGTTTGGAGAATCCACTAAAGAGAGAGTAAGCAACAGATGACATACTACTTGAAACTCTTGTGCAGTACTTAGGATATTTTTGAATTAGATGGATTGCTATACAAAACAGTAACAAGGACAAGAGCATATGGATTGCAGTGTTTTCCAAGACTTGAGAATGACTTGAACCAAAGACTCTCTGTTTCTAGGTCTGATGCTTACTAGTAGTTTAACAACAGATATGCTGGTCAACTTCTATGTCTCACTTTACTCGTTGCATGCTGGATATCTAAGATTTATCAATACCTGCCTGCTGGTGTTGCCATGAAATCTTAACAGATGTTCATTATGCAGCAAGATACGGTCAGGCAGGAAAGGCTATAGAAGTGTTACTAGGTTTTGCAGCTAGGGGGAGTAGAGACTCAAGGTTATTGACCTATGGGAAATCATGAAATTAAGGGAAAAAAATAGGTGTTTCCATTTGGAAACAGGAAAAAAAATGGAACTTCTGTTACAACTGACTTTTTTTCTGTCTTGTGGGGAAAAACCTTAACCCTTTTCTATTAAGGACATCCTGGCTTCAGGTCTAGGAATTTTCCACGCTACTGCCAAGTATTTAAGGACAACTGGCATGCCTTGGTAAGGAAGTGGATTTGGTAAATTGTGGTCATGCTGACTTGAGCAATGATTCGTTGGCCTTTCAGTCTCCTGAAGTTGAAGTCTGTGTATTCAACATCCTATTTCTTTGGAGGAATGCTACTATATCTGCTTTCCTGATGTCAGGGACCCCAATTAACATTACACCAATGTCTGGTGCCTTGTGGCTTCCTGTTAAACTTTTGTGGTGGTCTGAGCTTGAGGGAGAACTCTGGAAGCCTGTTGGAGTCCTTGTGGAGTCTCTTTAGAGCCTGTTTGTCTGGTAGGAAGGAAGCAGGCAATGAATCAAGAAAAGCTCTCTTAAAGCTGTGACATTTCTATATTTAATCTCGATCTTAGTGGGTCATGGTTTTCTGTGTTATAAAACTCATGTCGAGTTCTAATTACAGTTTGGGGATAATGCAGCTTCAAGTCACTGCCCTGGTCTCCCTTAGACTGACTTCAAGATAACGCTGCTAGCATTCCCCAGCTTGCCAGCGGGCTCTGATCATTTTTCTGTCTGTACTGAATTGTTGAAGGGTGTTGCTGGAAAACAGCTTCACACAGCTACTGAATTTCAGTGCTTGTATAATTCTTTGTGCATTTGTGTGGAAGAAGTAAGCCTTTAGTTCATAAGGATTTGTAAGGCTTTGTTTGTTTGGAGATGCCTTGGGTGAAAGATAATGTGGGTGCGAAGTAATGGTAATAGAGGTCTGTTGTCTCAGAACTCCTAGCAAAGGAATATTGGTGTAACAAAATGCTTCCATTGATTGTACTCTGCTAAACAATGGGTTACATAAGGATATGAAGAAAAACAATGGACTGACTTGAATTGAAAATAAGAGAGAAACAAGCTCATCTCGGCATTGATTACATAAATAATCATGGAGAAAGGGCTTATCTGCCTCTGGCAAATAGCTGAAATGTGTATTTTAAAACAGGACCTCTTTTTCTCCTCAGCAGAAAACATCCTATTTATGTTGTGAGCTTGGCTTCTCTTTCCTGCTCATCGTATGGTTTAGACGGAAGAGAGTATTATTATTTCAGTCACCTGAGCATAGCTGGAAAGTGTACTACACTCACATAGCAAGCACAGACTGAATTTCCAGCCTTGCATGTACCATCCCACCTTCTCAGCTGTAAAAGGGATAATGCTTGTGAAGATTGCTATAGAAACACTATTGGCATCTTAACTGTTACAGCCCTTGGCTGCGTTTCCTGGTAGTCACAAGTTGGTGGCCACAGAAGCAACCCCCCATGTAAAAAGTAATCTGGTTTTATAATTCAGTGTGGTGGTATTGACAGGATCTAGACTCAGGCCTAGCACCTGATGTACTCTTTGTACAGTGTTCAGTCTGAACACCTTCAAAACTAGCTGTCCTCAGGATTCACAATACTGTTTAACGGGTACCAGATGAAGGAGCAAGAAGGGAGATTCTCTATACAATCTAGATCAGAGCTGCCCAAAGCAGGCTATGAAAACACTCAGACAAGGTTGTGAAGCATGGAAAAAGCCAAGAGATCAGCAGCTCATTTCATCCAGAGTGTATTTGTGTGGGGAGGTTAGTTCTAGGACCTTGAGCTAGGTCTAGATCTTCCAGTGATGTCCAAAAGTAGTATTGGCATGGATAGCTGCCCATCGGCTGGCCAAAAGCACTTCCTTCATGGTTAGCAAGCTTCCGAGTGTTTGCACAACTCTCTGTGGCTTCTTATTTACAGAAGGTATGGTCATACCACCAGTAAGGGGGTAGTGCAATCCTTTTAGCCTATTATCAGTCCCTCATTTATCAAAATCCCTGTATCATGGCTTGCTAAGCAGAACTCGAAGTTTTTAGAAGTAGATTGATTGTATAGTTTCAATTGTTATGAAGGATTCTTTCTTGTTACCAGTAGCAACCCAAAATGTCTTCTAGTCCATATAATTTGTTATCAGCACACAACACACTCAGATATAGGCTGTGTTTTCCTCATCACATCCTATATGGGACTTACTGTTTTTTTTCAGTGGGAAACTATCCTCCTGAATAGTTAACAGAAAGTAAAAATAATAAAAAAGTGCTTTTGATGACCCAAGGACCATTTGTGGTTGTGTGAGTGAGTAGATAAATTTTGCTTATGCTTAGCTAAGCAAATAAAACTAGTAGAGGATTGTCTCTGGGACAATAATAGCTCCGTAGAGGCTGGGATGTTCTGACACTGCAACCCTGCATCCCAGAAGAAGCATGGGAGACCTAGGTAGTCACTGGGCTTCCCAAATGCCGACCTCTTCTTTCCGTAGAAAGACTGAGTGGTGGAGTATGCCTGCAGGGATTTATTTGGGTGCTTGGACTTTCTTCTTGACCTGTAAGCTTCGCATCAGTTCGGCAAGTGTTTTCAGAACTAAGAACAAGAAGAAATTAAGTAGCTTAGGTTGTCAGCTGGGAATTTAAACTGCAGGACTGTTTACTGCCAGATGAGTTGAAAGTTAATGGGGCATCCACGATTTACACCAAAGAATCTGGCCCGCAGTAAGTAGAGACAGTGCTTTGCATGTCTGGAATAGGTTTATAACTGGGTTACAGTTAGCTCTTTGTAATTCTAGATGACTTGATTTAAGGCTGGGAAGAGAGATGGAGCAGCTCACATAAAAATGCACTTTCATGCAGTGTTATTTCATTCTTAGCAGTTCTTTTTCTTTCTTGTCTCGTCTAGCTATATGTGGAGGATCACTGACTGTACAAGCTTGTATTTGGAGACTTGTGAGGATGCCTCTGGCTGAAGGAAAGGTGAATCTTGCACAGCTATGGCTGTCTATGCCACCCAGAAGCAGAAAGGCAGTCGTTCATACAGAACTTGGCAGAGAAAAGGAGCTAAGGTTAGTTGATTTGAACAATCTCAAACTAGCACCAGTCACCCACCTGCTACTCCCATAAGATCTGAATTACTTCTTCTGAAGTATGGAAACACTTCCCAATAATCCACTTGTACAACAGTGGAAAGAAATCCCATAGGACTACTCAGCTAAAACAATCATGATTTTGGCAAGTGGAAACTACTGGGCCAAATTCAGCAAGCCCTTCATTTGTGTTCTGCTAAATTTGTGCTGGCATCAAGGGGAATTTTGCTTGAGTAAGAGGATACTGATTGTATGATGCTGCTAAACTGAGTATGTAATTCTGGATCTGGTTTCTGCTTGACTGCAAGAGCACCACGAACACTTGTCTGCCACAGGGCTGACCAGGAAGCTGTAACTGGTGTTTGCCAAATAGTAAATCACACCAAGTGAATAGGCAGAAGGACTTAGTTATGTCCCACAATCACAGCTGAACTGGCAGATGAAGATCAGAGAAATAAATAGCACTGCGTGTTTCATCCATAAGTTCTTTAGCTTGGAAAGAGGGTCTGGCAGCATTTTTAAAGTTATAAAACTTGGAAGGTGAGTGTTTTTTTCTTGTGTTTCCTGTGCTCTTGAAGGCTTCCTTCAGGATCCTTCCTCTTCCAGTGCTGCCTGCAAGGACTGCTCTGTTGGTCACAAAACCAAACCCCAGGTAATATCAAATCAGTGGATTTATCCAGACAGAAGGGGAGGCTTCATGGAGCCCTTAGAACTGCTCTTGCTTTGCTGCAGCTGAAATACAGGATATGTTTTTTGTTTGCTGCAAAACAGTGAGATAGGGACCATGTCCAAGGGAAATTAATCTGAAATAATAGAGGTGAAGGGGGAGACAAACTAATTACAGGCTGAGGGCTGAACAAACCGTGTCAATGCTTTGCTGCAGGTGCTGTTAGCTGGTGGTGGGCCTAGACTAAAATGGTACAGACCCTCCCTCCTTTGACAAGGTGCTGTGTATGTAGGGGATTTGTATTTCCTGGGCAATCCTAGTTCATTTAGCAGCTTTTTTAAATTTGTGAGGGAAAAAAAAAAAAAAAGTATGTTACTTGATTTGTTAAATATATTTTCAGTCCCAGAATTGCAAGCTTCCTAGATTTTAAGGGTGTTCTTCCTTCCTTTTCTACTAAGTGGTCAAAAATAATCTTTCACCATATTAAGTTACAAATCAATCAGACAGCTAAGTTGTGTTCCATTTTCTCTTCCTTCTATGAAGGTGGTATCTGTATGTGTGTCTTCACTGAGGGCAGTGCCTGGCTGGGATCAGGACAACACATTGAACACTGAAGCAAGCTGCTTCGAGCAAGAAAATTTCCATAGCCATTGAGTAAAACTGAGGTTTTGTTAGACCTTCCCACAGCCACCCTCATGCAACAATTGCATTGTGGCTTCCCTATTTGATGTATTTTTCCCTCCATTAGCCCCCTTTTGCCAGCCCACTGCTTTGTTGTATGTGTAAATGTCAAGTGGCTTTAAAAATGAATCAGAGCATTATATCTGCCGCCCTCAGATATCTGATCACCTCCATTTCTGTACTCACCCTCTAAAATGCTCTTGGTAATTACTTGTATGGGCTAAGTTGGACTAATTTAGTAACAGATCGGCGCAAAGTGAATTACTGGAACTTATTCAGTTCCTCAGTCAGATTTCAGACTTCTCTCATCTTAGTTGTAACGACTAATATGTATAATACCTCATCCTACACCATATTAGCATCAATGCCAGGATCTGGGAGGGTTTGCAAGAATCCCCTTTCCACATCTGGTCTCAAGTTACACTGAAATGCAAACTTTAAAAATAATAATAATTTCAAAAAAACAACATTTTCTGGGGAACTAATCTTTAATTTCTTTAATTATAATTTTTTTTTAATTAAACATGAGATTTAAGTATAACTTTTAAAAAATATAATTTAATATTAATTTTAAATGTTAATATTCATTTTAATATTAAACAAATCTAGATTATCGAAACAGGTCATTATTTCAGGATTTTTGTGGAATAAGCAGTTTGTATTCTCAACTCAATTGTTTGGCAAGGTAAACATGAATTTGTGATTTGTTTTGTCTACACGAGCCTTTTTTTATAAATTTCAGCAAAGTTTAAACCACAGAATGCCCTCTCCACCTGCATAAGCAGCATTCTTTATTGGAGTAAAATAACAGCTCCTAGAAGCTAGAGCATATTCTGGCTTACTCAGTGAGACTGGATTTACTTGAAAAGTTCTGGACATTCAGAGAACTCAAACCCCATCTTTCCATCTCACTAGCAATGGTCAGTATGATATATGCATTCTGTCATGGGGTGTAATTACAACTGGAGAGCTATATTAACGTTATAGTTAATTCCCCCAAAACTCAAGTGGAGGTGTGGTGTTGAATGGAGTCCATTTAGAGCTTCAGAGACTTCCTTGCTGCCTAGCAGGTAGCAGTTTCATGAAATTGGTGTGTGGTTTGTATGCAATTTCCTGCTATATCTGGTGCCATGCTGTTAGCTGCTGTTTGTATTGTTGCTTATGAGTAGGTTTCAGAGAGGCTGTGCTGTGGCTCAGAGTGCATTAGGGAGAGACAGGGTGATCATAACTTCAGGAGTGGTCTTAGAAATGGATGTGGCCTTCGAAGTTCGTTCCGGAGATGACGTGGCCCTGAGGATACATTTTTGGAGAGCATCTGGGACTGGGAGGGAGGGCTTTGGGGGTAAATGGAGCCTTATGAACGCATTTGGAAGATGACATGGTTTTGGAAGCAGTATTAGGAGTGGGAATGATCCTTGGAAAAAATGCAGTCCTTGGGATGCTCTTGGACTGACTTTGGGATCTTGACTTGCCTCTTGTTAGGGCTGGCACTTTTGGCTGTCGGAAAGCCCTTTGTTGACATGTCTTACGTCTGATATTTTCATTGCATTCTGTACCCACTGGAGGTCAGTTCTCATCTTACAGTGAGCTGTAGTAAGCAACTAGCAGAAAAGAAGCAAAATTGAGCAGATTCTGATTTCTAACCCACAGTACACTATAAATGTTGCAATGAGATCTCTTGAATTCGTCATCACATACTCCATACAAAACCAGGCATCAACACCAGTTGTTCATAAGTTGCAGATACATGTATTTGTACGTACTCATACTACGCATTTATCGCTGTTTGGAGCTCATGGATAAGCTCTGGCTGAGGGTAAATCCTGCACTTGTCAGACAGATGGTGCAATGTGGTTGAGAATGCTTGTCTTCCTCTTGGCTTAAAAACTCGTGTCTCATTGTTGTGCGCAGTGAAGATACCAAACCAAAGAGTGACCAGGACAGCTGTGGTGTGGAGTTTCTGGTGGTTTCTGTGTCAAGGCAGAGAAGAAAGTGATTAACATGAGCCCCCTTTCACGGAGTTTGTGCTGTTGTACATTGGTCAGGTCCTCTTTTTACCCAAACAGGTAATGGAGTGGTGGGAAAGGGTTACATATATAGAAAATGTAAATTTTGTTGACAGAGAGCCACCTCTTTCCTGTCCATTACCTGTTAGTGACCACACTATGAAGTCTTTTCCTGTTCAAACCCTGTTGTGGTTGAAGTTCTCTGAAGTAAGTTTTATTTTAGTGACTTTTCTGCTGTACTGTGCTGTCTAGATTTTGAACATTGTACATAAAGAGTCCCACAGAGGCACATAATGATAAAGTTATTGCCTTGACCAACAGACCACTGAAAAAAGAGAACGGGCACCCAGGGAAGGCAAGTCTTGTTCATGGAAGCAGCAATGAGGTACCTCAGTCATAGCAGGCTGTGTAAGTCAGTGATCACTCTCAATAGTATCTTTAGAAGCAGCTCTGCAAGAGGTGTACCACATGTCCCCCTTGTGGACTGGAACTCATCAAAACTTTTCTGCTTTCTCCTGACCTCCAGGAAGCCCAGGCTGATACCACAAAGTGCTTTGGCCAGCTGAGGGAAAGTGCAGAAGTCTCTCACCTGCAGAACATAACCATCTCCACAAGTCACCTCAGGAATCACTCTTCTGTGTAGGGACTCTATTAGATAGCCGCAGGGAAATTGGTGGGGCTTCGTATCTGCGAGTTCTCTGAAACGTATTTTGCTTTGTTTCTGGAATTCCAGACTGTCGGCTGAAGTCCTGAGATCTCTCAAATGATTTTTGAGATGAAATAAACAAGCCAGTTATAATCCTACCGAAATCCTTAGCTGTAACCACAAAGCTTCTTCCAAGATTTTCTGATAACTTTCTTATGACTGTAGTTCTGAAGGCTGAATTTAAACATTGTTTCATTCACTGTGAGTAGTCAGAACAGGAAGGAATCAAAAGTTTGAGTCTTAAAAGTGAAGTTTGCACCAGTGTTTTATCCAACTTAATATATTTTCATTTAAAAAGTTAAATATGAGCCCCTAAAATGCATACTTTAAACTAAAATTCTTATATTATTTTTAAATGTGACTTACTAGATCAACAAGCTGTTGTGAATGTTGATACATCTAATACAGCTTATTATGTAGAAAATCAGGGAAAAAAATCTCTACTTATAAATTTTAGGTTTATCAAAGAGGCAGTATTTGGAAGGGTTTTATCTCACCTTATCTCTTTAGATGTAGAAAAAAGTGGACTTCTTAAGTGCATCAGTTACTATAGTGTCACTTTTTAGCGAATAGAATGAGATTGGAGCTTTTAGGCTGTTATCTGACATCCAACTTGATCTATATTGAGTTCAGTCTGAGAATTAGATCATTTCTGTCCTGGAAGCATCTGTTTCTGTGTGACTTCAGAAGAGAGTCTAGACAAGCAGTTCAGAATGTTGCTATCTGCTTTTGTTGTACTGACTGTACATTAATATTTCTCAGGTTAAGGCTATTCTTCTGTAATTATCAGGCTTTGAACTAGATGGAATTTAAATTTCATGGTTTCTACTGTTTTAATCCATTCCTTAGGTCATCCTCTATGGCAGTAGACTTTGCAAATTGGAAAGCAGAGGAAAAAAATAAGAAAAATGTCTTTAAGGTATTGTGATTTATTATATTTTTAATGGAACTCCATTTTCCTTCCAAATGCAATTTGACATAAACCATGACTAAAAGTGTCAATTACTATCCAGTAAATTACCACTTACATTTTTTCTAGTGTAATAAAAATCTAGAAATAGAGATTTGTAGTATTTTGTAGGTCCTCATGACAGATACGCATGTTAGAAAGCCTTAAAAATCAACCCTCAACAGGCCAGCACCTTAAAAAAGGCATCCTAAGGATAGTAGCAGGTGAATCAGCAGCTCATGCTGTGGCAGTTCCTGGTAAGTGCTTATTTACTGGTAGTGTTAGGATGATCCTGGAGTCAGGTTGTGGCCATAGTAAGAGTCATTTTCTTAATACACTGCACAGAGAGGCACTGAGCAATACAGGTCACTTGAGGATTTTTGTAAGGCAATGTTGGTCCCACTGGGGAAACAACACAGAGAAGGGCAATTCTCTAATGATCTGAGAGCAGCAGGCTTGTAGGAGTTGGCACCAAGGAGGACATCAGGCAGCAGGTGTTGGGAAAGATACAGGTATTTTTCCCCACTGAGAAGCCTACAGTAGCCTCACCTTGCAAGTATATTTACATGTATGCACATACAAATGATTGCCTACAAGTGATCTTGTTGTCACTCACTTCAACACCGGTCTCAGGGAGGCTTCAAGTCCTTGTTCTTATAATATTTTTTTTTTAACCATGTACAGAAACTGTAACCTCAGCGTAAAACTAAAAGGCTCAGAAAACCAGAGACAAGGAGAAAGTTCTCAGATCTATCTCAAGTATTGTGAGACTAAAAGGTAAATAGCTTTTGAGGTCTTTTCTCTTTTCAATTTTTAAGGGCTTAATGCAAGAAATATTCAATATGATATAAAACAATCAGCCCAAATCAAGTGAAAGCCACTGCACAAAAATGAACAATTAAGGACATGTACTTGTATTTTGGAGCCTTTTTCTTGTGATGGGTCCAGCCTCTTCTTTGCACAATGAACATGTGATAATTTGATCTGAAATCTCTTATTCTAAGACGCAGCCTGACAGATGAAACACAAAACTTGACTAGGAAAAGGCCTGCTGTGCAACTCTGTTTTCTTTGTTCTCTCTGAAGGAGCAGAGTGGAGGAAATAAGCAGAACTTCAACCAGAGCACATGCTCTGGAAATGTCTTAAATAAACCTCTTGAAGTCAGGAGGTTCATTTAAATGACTTCCCCATGCTTGTGTTAGGGTAGTTGTTTACTGTTCCATAAACAGGCTTCTCAAACTTCCTGGAGTTCAGGTGCTGGAAAGTGTGCCCATGTTTTGCTCTAGTCATGTTGTAGATGGGACCTCGTACGGGCTGATATATTCTCTTTCTAACTATGGCAAAATTAATATTGTATAAATGTGGAAACACTATTTTTTGTTAGTGTGAACATGCTGGTTCATTTTTTTTTTTAAATATATTTTCTAGATCAGAAGGTGAGAAGGATAAGGAGAAATAGGTTTTCTTCACTGCTTGGGTGTTAGCTCTTTGTTGTGCTATTTCCTCTTTCTCTGCTGCCTTTAGCTTTCAAATGAAACAGGGGAAGGGTAAGCCATGATACGACAACAGAATGCTGTTGAAATTTTCTGTACATCCTCTGTAACAGTTGTCCTGGCAGGTTTGTTCCCTTGTTCTCAGATGTCCTAAACCAAAGTACAAGTTGAGGGCATGGATGACTGGATAGGATGGAGTGGGAACAGCAGGCATAAGTAGCTCTCGGTAAGTGCACAGGCATTGTAGCAGGCAGTAAGGGGGGAATCAGGAGAGCGCCCCCAGAAGAGGTCAAGTATTGCTGCAAGAAGAGCCTTAGACATGCCTAGAGAGCAGATGGGCTTACTCAAGCGTGCACCCGTGATGTCACTCATAGCACTACCAGTTTTATCCATGCGTGCAAATCAAATGCTCAGTTGAAACTTGGATTCTGAATTACTGAGGACCATTTGTATTATAGTGATTTCTGATGTTTTCCATTTGTTGACTCCTAGAGACTTGCTAGTGGGAGTATAGCTTAGGGCCTCCAGGTTTATGGCACATCTTTTAGGCCACTGTTGCCCCACGGTGATTAGAGACTTGGTCTAGCCCACATGATACAAAACAAAGGTAATAAGGGAGCAAGTGAGCTGTTTAAAGACTTATTAAGGGCTTAACGCAGCTACCTCATACCACTTCTCTCTGTAACAAATCCAAGCCACTCTTTTCTTATGTTATTTCCCTACCTTTCCCCTTACTTTCTACTGTACTGGCTCGCCATAAAATTTGAATCAGTGTCTTTGGCAGCAAACCCCAATAATGTGGGTTATGTAACTAATTCTTTTGCTATTTAAAATACAAGGTTTAGCTTTCCCAGTGCATTACTCCACAGGGGTGAGAGAAGGAAAGTATTAGTATTTGCTGAATTAACATGCCTTCCTTTTCATGCCAAGGGACAATATTTGGCAAAATAGTATCACTGATGCATTATTATTTGTACAGAGGTACCCAGTCCTCTTGCATTTTCTTCTTCCCATGTAGGGTCTTGAACAACCTGTTAAAATATGATTGATTAATGAAAACCTCCAGTGTAAAGTAATCCACAACTGGTGGAGTCAGGAGGCATGTAGAAATCAAGGAATACCCCAGCTCATCACTGGGGGTTTGGGATTGAGTTAATGGTTAATAATGGTTTCAGCGAAAGCTGATTATTGTAAATCTAACTTTCTAGTTGCTTAATTATAAACAAACAGTGAAAATAGTACAGCAGCAGTTACATAATTTGTTGCCCAGTAATTATTTTTTTATGCAAAAGGTGCTGTGCACAAAGGGATAGGGTGTCCTGTCTGCCTCTGAAGATAGTGAAGTTATGAATGTTTACAGTAGTTGAGGTTTGTCTGCTGTGCTCTGCGCTGTCTTTTTCCTGTGCTAAAGGTCTGTAGCAACACATCCCTTCAACCCCTTCAGAAACTCTGTATGGCAGAAGAGAGATAGCTGACTTTTATCAAATGTTGTTGCCCACTGGTCTGCCATGTGTATTTGGAGAGTCCTTTCTGGCAACAGGAACCACACATTGTACAAAAGGAGTCAAAGAAAATTAATATTTGTATTACAGGCTACCATCTAGCAGAAGATGAAGTGGGAAGGGAAGCTGTCACCTTGAGCCCCCTGTTCCTTACCTCATTTGGAGAAGAAATGGGTGGGCATCCAGGTGCAGGGAGGACATGAGTGCAACCACAGCCCCAGATCTTCAAACATACCCTGGAGCCTTCTGTTTTCTAAGTGAGATGTTTCCCAAAGATGTTACAGAGACTAAGATCGGGATTCTTACTTGCCTCCATCACAGCAGCAGCACTCTAGTTCTTCATTTTGCACTTGCCTTTAGTGTGTGTGTGTGCGTCAAGGAGGTTTAAATAATATTTTCCATTCTTTTTAAAGCATTGAGAGCCTCAGGGAAAAGTGCTAGGCAGGAGCAGTACTATTACATATAAGCCTCCAGGTTATACACAGCTAGAGATGACAAAAATAGCACACAGCTGGGACTGGGGTAAGGACGGGGCTAAGGAATGGTCAGAGAAGGACAGGAAAGTCCCTGTGGTTTAATGGCTGAGTAGGAAGAGATTTTGTATGTAATGGCCACTCATAATAAACTTGCAGGAAGGGCAGAATGATCATTACAGATCTTGCAAAGTATAACAAGCAAGATGCAATAATTAAGTAGGATGATTCATTATTAGAAACTATTATTAATCACTTTACGAACTGTGATAATGATGAGCAGGTATAAAATATTAACGGCTATATGATGTTTAATTAATATATCCTCAGGTTGTGATTCTCCTAATTAAAAAAATGCCTATTGACTTCAGCAAGACTAATTCCAAGATAAGGTACTACTGAGTACGAGCAAAGGCTTTAACTCCCTGCTTGCCAAAAGCAACTTTTTAGTAAGTTCTGGTCCAGGATGAATTTGATCCCTGGGGTTATTTAAGGAAAGGTTGAACATGGTGCTTAGGGATGTGGTTTAGTGGGTGCTGGGGGATGGTTGGACAACATGATCTTGGAGGTCTTTTCCAGCCTTAATGATTCTATGATCGGTGGGAGCTGATAGTATTCTTCTGAGATAAATTACCATAGAAATGATTTTATAGGTAACCTGTTCTTGTAGCCTGCTAGTATTCTGATGATGCTGAAAGGAACAGAATTGTTTCTGTTGTCTGTAACATGAGGATCTGGATCAGTTAGGCAATTCAAAATGAATGAATGGTGATTTGTTAATTGCCATATTCCAGAAACATCTCAGTGTTTCTTCCTACCTTTGGAACTCTTTTTAGCAAGATTGTTGCAACATCTATTTTTTTCTAGTGTAGCTGTTGACAATTTCAGCAGGAAGGTGTTGCTCCACATAATGGAGGCTCATCAGCCTGTCTTGGCTTGTAGGGTAACATATACAGCCATCCTTCTCTTCCATGCCTGAGCAGTAGCACTGCCTTAAAACCTTCTCTCTTGGATAATGAAAACTAATTGAGCTTCCCTATGCAAGACTAAGCCATGATAGAACACGAGTCCCAAGAGTCAAATTTGGCCTGCAATTTTGACCAGGGCTGGGAACTGTAAAGGCTGTTAGAGGAATATGATTTTATTTCTGTAGGATAGTTTGGAAGTGTTATAATTTCACATGCACCACCAAGATGTTGTCTGTAATGAAAAGCCTACATTTCAGCTAGTGCCGGCTACATACATGTGGGTAGTACAAGAGGAGGTTATTCCTGGAGTACCCATGCCTATACTTCTCCTCCACCCCTCAAGTTTCCCAGACACCAGTAGTTGTCTCTTTATTGAGAGCTCTTCTGTATCTACTGATAATGTGACAGGCTTCACACATCCCTAAGGTGACTGACAGTACCTAAACTTTTGAAGAGAGATTGTCTGAACTGAGGGGTTTGACCACTGATTATGGTGTATTTCAGCCCAGCATCTGGTTGTTTGATGATAATCTGAGTCATGAGTTGGAAGTAGTGTCAGCTCTAGCTGGTTTGCCCCAAAAATCTCAGATTTGTGCTGGCATCTTAGTACCTGTTTTGATAGTCTTCATCTGTATGATGTGCAAGAAGACATGTACCATTTGGTTCCAGGCTCACAGTAGCTTTATTAAAATCCAAAACTTACTATTAGTAGAATTTATCAAATTTGAAAATGTAAGAGACATTTACATATGTGAATTCCCTGCCCAAGAGAACGAAGTATGATTTTGTGAAGTAAAGACTTCAGCTATGGTTTGTTCTTGCTTATTCAAAGAAAAACAAAGGAGAAAACCAAAATAAAATATCTTCAATATATATATATATATATTCAGTTCTGTCAAAAACGAAGGTGAAAGCAACTTCACAGAAGTCAGTGAGTAGGATAAGTCTTCCAAAGTACAAGTCTGAATAGGGTTGCTTTCTTAAAGTTATCCTGAATATATCACCAGGTCATCCCTTGGTGAGCATATCCATACATCACATGGGCCTGAGACTAAAGTCAAAGCTAATAGTGTAATACGACATACAAAAGTAGAAGGCCTGAAGATCCCCCTCTTAAATACTGCACTGATCAGGCGATAGCCTGAAGCATGATGTTATCTTTCTTACAGTTTACATAGGTATGAGTAACCATCCAATTCTATAGAACCTCTTGAAACCCAGCACTCAATGCAGAACATTGAGCTCCATCATCACAGAAGTCTATACTTATCCGTCTCCGTGAGAGGTAATCTATTCTATAGCATGTGAAACAATCTGCTCTTCACCCTTAAATGGGTCAGGACAGCAAGGATGAGAAGATGCCTGCTTTCAGTTGTAAATAAATATTGACAAGCATTTCAGAAAATAAACAGTGTAACAGAGTCCAGCTATAAAATTAAGTCAGCAGATATTCAGCCAGTGATGAATAGATTCTGATGAGTTCATGTTTGTTCAGAGAATTTATTGCCAACAAGGACTACAAGCAGATACTAAGGCTTTCTTCCCTGGTATGTGCAGCACTGATGATGATTCCATTTTGTTGGTCTTAGATGCTTGCCTAGGACAGGATTATTTTCTTTTGGCGGTACGTTTTTGGTCTATTCTCTTCATAGCAACCTGCACCCATTTCTGATCAGGGTGTACACAGATCTTGATACCCTTTGCGGTGATAAACCTGCAGGAAGGAAAAGTCAGACAGCAATTAAATTCTGGTCTGCAAAGCCAGGCTTGAAGTGCTACTTTTATGTAGAGCATGAGGACCTGTATGGTAAAACCATATCACATGCTTGAATTTGTAGTAGTTACTTGGTATAACAGTGCTTAGTAACATCGGTACCATATCCGTGGCATAGGTATGTATGTAGCATATATGGTCATATGCATGTATGGTGATATTCAATTAAGAAAAAGGAACAGATCCCAGATTTGATTAAAAAGCATGTGCTTGTGAGATCAAGAGACCAAACGTCTCCTAGCAGAAGTCATAGTTAACGCAAACTCTTTCACATGATCTTTCCCCTTGGCTTTGTGTATTGGGCTTCTGGCTTTACCCTACCCCCTAACTGAGATTTCTTCAACTTTCTGAGCAGAAAGATGTAGCTGTTCAGTGAGACTTCTACCAGCATTCCTGAGCAACATGTGCTAAGGCTCTCCAGGATCTCCCCTTCGTCTCCCTCACCTCCTCAGTTGCTGATTTACTGTTTCATGTGGGAACTGGAAGGGTGACCTGAACTAGCCTGATTGAGCAAGTTGGGCTTTGAAGTGTCTTCTGATGCCATTTCCCTTTTGATGATAGCTTGTTTGCATAGATGAGTCTGAAGGTGGACACTGTACCAGATACTTACATGACAGCATTTAATGGAACTTGTTGCTTTTCATAGTTGACAAGCTGTCTGATGTCCAGTTTCTGTGTCGATAGAGTTACACAAGCAAATTTGCGCATTGGTTGACTTCCAACGCTTCCTACAAGGGAAAAGGTAGACGGAGACAAAGGTGGTCAGTACTATAGTCACATTTAACCATAAAAACTGCTTTTAAATTACAAACTCCAGATGATTTCCAGCTATGGTTAGAATTGGGGTGTCTCATGAGATGTGCAGCCAGAATACTAATTATACAAAAGAGCTCAAGGTGTGTTTTGTGAGACTGTCTCTGAAGTTTCATTGTTATCATCATGATTAAGTCTGTATCATCTGCGTATAAGTTCCTATATGGAGTAATGCACCTTTACTAGGTAGATTTCAAAATGTTATTTAAATGTGGATCAATATAATTGCCCCTACTTTCCGCACGAAGAAAAGGAAAGCAAGGCTACTTGTCTCACACTAAGCATCCAAAACTAGCCTAAACAACAACAAAAACAACAAAAACCACTCAAAATATAGATTTAACTGGCAGAATGCCTAGTATTTGCATACTCTTGCTACAAATCTAGTGTTATGGGTAGTGGAGTGCTACCTAATCCTATATTTTCTCCATCGTTTAGATATGTTTCAAGGAAATGCAATGGAAATTATTAAGGAGGCATCATCAATATAAAATTCTTTGTGCAACTGTCATGTTGCATAGTAATAATGAAAAATAGTAATAATGAAAGCTTGTTTAAGTGAGCTGGAGTGTACGTATATATTACTGGAAGCCTTTGCTTGATAATTTCTCATTTTCCCCCACTCTTCAAAGATAGGTTTGGAAAGGCATGATGAGGACAAACAGAATGCTGCTGTACTCTGAGGTTTATTTTAGAGGAATTTATAGGGAAAATTTCTTGAAGTTCAAGAGCTGTTCAGGTACTGATGCTAAGTATAAAATCTGCTTCACATAATCTCATTATCTGAGAGTTTTTCTTTGTTTGAAGCAGTTGCAATAGCTGAAGTAAATGCACTTCAGCTTCTGGAGAAGCTGTGGCATGGCCAGCGCATGGGTACTGGCAGAGCTGCTAATTCTTGGGATTTTCATTGCCTGAAGAAATATCTCTTCTGAACTTGTATTAGTCATGTGTGATGCCATATATTTTCTTGAGATTCAGTGTAAGTACTGCATTGCTTGAATTGCTTTTTCAAAATGTGATGGTAAAGAGTTCAAAGAGAATCAAACAATCCTTAGTATCCCTGAAAATATTCTTTTCTACTAAACCATTTCCAGGAAATTCACACAAGGAATATCAGCAGAGCTTCTGTAAACCTGGGAACAAGACCAAAGTATTCCCTGGCACAAAATCTGGACCTGTAACTACCCTTTTTTCCCATTCTTCTCCTATCCTTTGCCGTTCCTCCTTCTAATCCTTTTTCTACCCCTTGCACACCATCCCAACATAGCATTTCAGAGTGGATAATATTTATGACAAATCAGCAATCCTGGAGCATGGCAGTACAAACTGCCAGTCTGTGGTACTAAGGCACATGGTGCTGAGATGGACAGCAGTAGCACTAGTCAATCTGTGAGAACATAGCACGATTCATCTCTAGGGGTACTAAGGCAATTTCTCAGCATGTAGCTGCATAATCTTGTGAATGCTTAGCAGGTCTTAGTTTGGTTTTGGTGTGGTTTTGTGAAGAGGCCTTTTCTGGGTGTTTATATCTGCATCTTTTTGTGGGTTTGCGTATGGCTTGCATATGAGTGTTTTCTGTGATTTTTATCAGCTTGTTGGCATAAAGCTGATAGTAGGTGTACGTGTTTGTTTGTATGTTCTACATGTAGGTCTTCTACAAGATGCGCGTGGCTTAATCCGAAAGTCATATACGTCACTATAATACAACCCCTCTTGGAACATGGCTAACAAACATGGGTCATTTCAGCGCTCATAAATGTTCTTAAACAATATATTAAATTGTATGAAATCAGGAAAAGAGAGAAAACCTTGTATAGATCCCTTGCTTTCCCTTACACTTTTTGTTCTTAGTTTGCCTGTCTGTATCCACAATATTTGTCTAGAAACAAGCGCAAAGGTAATATGCACTACAGAACTGGAAGAACTTCTAACAACTGGGGACATTCAGTTGATAAAGGCTTTATGGTTTGAGAAGGACACATTAAAAAAAGTAGCATAACTATTAGAAGGAAGGAAAAGAATAAATCTGAAGCTGATTCAAGAAATAATGTATAAAAACGTTTTTAATGCATATGGCATCAGTGAGATTAAAAGATGTCGCATCTTCAAGCTTTCACAATTTTGAGAGATAATAAGGCACAAAAACCCTGTAAGTGTACTAAGGCATAGAAATTCTCTTTGCGCTAAGGCAGAAGCCAAGCACTAATTGGTAAGACATCAGATGAGATCTCCCATAAATTCCCTCATGCTATAGCTGCCTTTCTTGTAGTTCTGATCTTGATTTCTTGCAAGTGTGACCTTATGAATCAGCTCTGAGAACGAATCCTGCCTGAATGTGACAGCCCACAATGTGGAGCAATTCCTGTCTTCCTCTTAGGTTATAAACTTACCTTTTGCTGTGTGCACGGTGAAGACACCAAGCCAGAAGATGACCAGGATAACTGCAGTAGGGAGCTTCATTGCTGGTGGCTTCTTTGTCAGGGCAGAGAAGAAGGTGGTTATCGTGAGTCCCCTTTCACAGAGCTTATATATTGTCACTCAGTGGTCAGTTCTTGTGCTCGCTTATTGGGGCGTCATGGTGGGGTTGACTGTCAGTGGAAAAAATTGAGTGGCAGTACTTTTTCTGGTGACAGAACCACCTCCTTCTCCCCACCCATTCTTTACTAGCCCCCCTGTGAAGGCTTTTCCTGCTCAAACCCTGCTGTGGTTGCACTTGCTTCTTTGTTGCAAGTTAGGTTTATTTCAAGCTGCAAAAAGTGAGAGCTCTTGTTCTGTAGTGGAAACCTTTAATAAGTGTTCCTGTCCTTTCACACCTCGAGTTACAGAGCTGCAGCTAAGTCCCACCACAGAGGTACAGAGTAACATTCAGAGTTACCTCTTCGACCAATGGACCACTTGAAAGGGGAGTTGTGAGCTAATGGATGATGGAAACAGGAAAAAAATGGCATTTTCCGTAGCAGCTATAGATTGTTGGTCACTTGAATGTGCAACTTAACATGTAGTTTTCACAGAATCACAGAATGGCTGAGGTTGGAAGGGATCTTTGGAGGTCATCTGGTCTGACACCCCTGCCCAGGCAGGGTCTCCTACAGCCAGTTGGCCAGGATCGTGTCGTAGAGGGCTTTGGAATATCTCCGTGAATGGAGATTCCACATCCAAAAGAGTCCTGATCATGTCAAACATTTAACTTTCACCTGAAACAAATCAAAATCATACAATCTCTGAGAGCAATCAGATCTAATATGTAGTTATAATCAATTGTGGGGAAAAAAAAAGCCGTGATTGTTTTTTCCTACCCCCCTTGCCCCCCAGTACTTAAGATCTGCTTTTTGTAAGTTGCCTACAGATGTACAAAATTAATTCAAATTTCTCCTACACCAAATAGGATCTCATTTGCCTTTATACTATCCATAAAAAGATGTGCTTGAACACACACAGAGAACCACCACCACCACCACAAACGCACAGAAAATGATCTCCCCAAAAGCTTTGGAGGGCTATCAGTCCCATTTTCTATGTGTGGTAGAACTTGTCAAAACTTCTGTTTTCTCTGTGATTTATGGCCAAAGCTGATATCACTAATGTGCTGGGAGAGGAAAACATGCTTCTATTAATAGAGCCAGATCCACTAGCCCTTCTGCTGGTTGTATATAACTAAAATACTGTGGTTTCACAGATAAGAGGTTCATTTTATATATTTATGTTCTGGTGTGATCTCTCTAGTACAAAGAAGGGAGATTACTGGACTGGTCTGGGTTACTGGACAGCGTTGTTATAAGACAGTGTTTTTTGGTTTTGCACCAGCAAATATTTCCCAAGCAAGTTGTGGAACTCCAGCGAACGCATTTAGCAGCACCTGAGCTGGCATCATTGTCTGGAGCCTCTCAGGAGAAATATCCCCACATGCCCAGTAGAAAAAGCCCTGCTTTGCTAGGCCCACAGCTGGGCCTTGTATGAGCAGGTGAGCACTGAGCTGTCTGATGCATGAGCCAGTAAGGCGGTATAGAGTAGCTGTCAGTGCAGTGCCTGAAGCAAATGGGAATCTGCTTTGACTTCCAGGCCTCATCTCAGCACATTACTTCCAGCTTTCAAAATTTTTTATAACATCAATATAAATTGCTTTATACGGGGAAGTACAGCATGCAGAAGTCACTTCCCAGTGATTGCTCAGGACAGTTAGATGGAGCTAAGAACTGAGCTCAGATACTTGGCTCCTAGGCTGTAGTGGGTGATCTGTAACCCCAGTAATAGTCTGTAGCTCTTACTGTTAGAGAACATGCTACTTGGTTTACTTGTACATATATGCATGTTATTTGTTTGATTCTTTCATCTTATGTGTGACACACAATCTGGAGAAGAGTAGGGCAAAAGTAGATGGTAAGCAGGCATGAGGTAGTTGCTGTTCTGTTTGAATGGCTGTTAAATCCACTTGTATTGCCAACATAAGTTAAACTAAATTGGAAAACTAGATCCAAGGTTTTGAAGCTAAAGCTTCAACCCAAAGAACCTAAAGTCCATGTCTAACGCCACACAGGGGAGTAGCTGTACTGACCTCAGCAGTGCTACTGGGAAATTTAATGTTACGTCTTTGTCCAAGCATTGCTGAACACTGCCTGAAATAACTCTTTGAATGAGATATTCCAACTTGTTGGTATGTGGCAGATTTGGGATGCAAGATAGCAGCCGTGTCATTGATGAAAGAAATTTTCTCCCTGTTAGGAGAGGAGATGCTCCCCCACTTCTCCTCACTGATACAGTACCCATGTGTATACTCACCGATACGGTACCCACAGCTTTGAGTAAAAGGGTTGCCAACTGGACTGAGCACGAGCCAACTCAGAAAAAGTCAGTCCTTCTCACAGAATCTCCTGCAGTTTGTAGGTTGATCCCTGAGGTGGGGTTAGAAAGCCTGTTGTTTCTTCAGTTTTTCACTGTTCTTGAAGCAGGGTGGAAAAATTGCCTTGTGGCAGGTTTTTCCTATGTTCACAGTTCTCATTTGCTGTGGTCTCTAGGGCTGTTCTTATGTGAAGCTGCCTTTTGTCTGCCACTTGGCTGACTCTTGTGTGGTTCAATTACTGTAGTGTGTTTTGGAAGCGTGCTGGAGTGAACTGATCATTTGCAGTGTGTGGTAAAGCCACAGTTGAAATGGATTGTATGATTTCGTAGTTACTTGATTGTATAGTCTGAATTGTGGATAAAGATGATTAACTCGATCATAATGTTTCCCAAGCTCTTGTCTACAGGTCTGCTGCTTTGCGTGCCATGACAACTGCCCTTCTCTGCCGTACCTCTTGGATAACAAGTGCCCTCTGCCTACAGGGAGCAGGTGCGTACAGCGGATAGGGCAGGTGCGGATATGTAGGTGTGTCAGTACCTAACATTTGAAGCCTACTGAACTACAAAAAAAATCAAAGGCTTTGACTTTGACTCCCAGGCTTCCTATGCAATGTGAGGAGAGAACCAGTCACCTACAGTGTGCCCAAAGCATTAGGAAGTGTCTAGTAAGAAATACGGAAGAGATAGGATTTGGTGCTCTGGGAACAACCTTGCTTCTCATTGGGATCTGCAGCCCTGAGGCCTTTCCTGGAGCGTTGCTCAAGCTGCTCCACTAGAATGCGGCTGGCAGGATGTGAGATAGTGGGCACACCACTATCTGCTCTCTCTCTCTTACTCTGTTTAAGTGAGAGCACTTGCTCAGGATAACTGACAGCCAGTTTGAAACTTTTCCTCTGCCTAAGTATACTTGACCCCCGCAGCCTTCATCTCCTTCACAATAAAGTATTTGGGGTTCCAAGCTGTAAGATACTGTCTGACTTTTCAGTCTGAAATGATGCATGTTTTGAATAGAACGAGTTTGTAAATGCTAACTAATACAAAGAAGACACCATACAGCTGGGTCAGACTCTCATGTGAAAGAAGGGAGTTGTAAGCTCTAGTCCCTCTTCCAAAGAGTACTGGCAGTAAAACATTCACTGTTGACCATGCTTGCTTTGCCAGCAGCTGCAACAATGCAGGTTAAGCAGCCCCAGGAGAGCAACAGCAAATTTCTGCTTGAGACACTCGAGGGCTCTTCTAAGCCCTTTAGCCCCTAGTTCTGTGGACCAGCCTGCCTCCATTTCACAAATAAAGCAACTGGGGTGTAGAGGGATGAAAGGGGCATATGAGAGTTATGACACACAGCAGGAGGCAAAGTCAGAGCCTGCTCTGCCAGTACAGCTCCTAACCAACTGATGAATGCAATCATTTTTGTAATTTTTAATAAGGTCAGGCCATTTAAACTGAAATAATTATTGTACATACCTTGTTTCATGTCAGCAAACCTGTTGAAGGAAAAAGAATATGCACGGAGCAGAATATTGGGCCTGATATGAGAATTTCCTCACCAGGGTAAAGAGTCTGTAGTATTGCACCTTCTCATACTGTAGTTAGCTTTCAAAGAGATGGGCTAAGGTCTTTACAAATAAGTAAATTATACACTGCTAGAAATGAGCATCTTCAGTGAATATTCTGCAGCCCTTTGAACGTGAAGGCTATTTTTGCTCTTCCAGGTTACTTGGCTCATGTATTCCAGGATACATCATCAGGTACTGTGCTTCAGTACATGCATGGTGACCACAGCAGTTGTGGCATTTTGTATCTGTTGAACTGTAGCCTGAAATTCATTTTTGTATTCTCTCTCTCTCCCTCCTTCCTTCTTCAGGCCTGAAGCTGATTACAAATGTTTGCTCCAGTTTTAGTTCTTATTCAGCTCATTTAATCTTGACCAACCATCCTACTGTCCGTACATAAAAATACCCTCTTTCAGGAACATATATATCTCAAGCTACTGTTTTTAGGCTGGGAGATACTAGCATCAGCAGGTATGTTTTAGTTAACTGAAGATTCAATACACATATGTCTTATGCTGAATGCAGTAAGCAAGTAAGTTAGGTATGATGAATCTGACCCTAATATATTTTGGTGTTGCGTTGTTTCTTAACAGTTGGAGAATTGGTTAAAAAAAATACTGACAAATGACATCCAGTTGTGATTTCCACATTTTTCCACATTTTTTTCATAGGTACTTCTGGCATTTAATTTCACTTTCTTATTGAAATTGGTTTCAAATTTATGCTGTGCCTTTCCACCAGGTTTAAGTCTTGCTCCATAGTTCAGCACAAGTTGAAGTATTTACTCTTAAACTCACATCAGGATTAATCTCTGCTAAACAGTCCAAATTAGGTGTATAATGAAGACACACTGAAGTGAAAGACCCACCTTGGTACTTACTTTGTTTTTTTCTTGGGTTGTTGAAGTATGGTCAGGTAACAGCTGATGACAGCATTAGAATTACTTAAGAAGCTTCTGCCACTCACCTGGAAATGGTAATCTGTGTTCAGTCTTTTTCATTCATATTGGAATGGAGTGGAAATAAACACATGGTCAGTGGTCACAGCTCAGAGGCAGTGACTTCTGAACAAATTTGATCAGTTAAACCACATCTTTAATAACTAGTCTGTTTTGTGCTGGTTTTGGCAGAACTCTTCCTTTTGAAATGTAACCATATTAACAATGCTTTCTCTTAATCATATTAGAGTTTTTGCTTGTAGGCCATCTGTTTCCAGTACTATGTTGCCAGCTTTTCCTTACTCCTGCTAGCACGTTCCTCTCCTGATGTAGCGTGTGCTCTTAAATAAGAAGTTGTTACAAAATCTTTCCCTCAGGCATCCAACTTGAAGCATTCAGATATGTAAAATTAGACTGAGAATGATTTAGTTTGAAAGGGACCTTGAACCAAACATATGAAGGCAGCTGAATGCAGTCATGCTCCTGGTTTGCTCCTGTTTTAAGTCAACTTAAATGCATGCTTCCATACAGAAGAAGTCTTTCATTTCTTTCAGCATGTTTATAAATGATATAAATGAGCAGTTTTACAGTCTCCCAAGAGTTTCCAAGAGGAAGTCTCTGATCCACAACTTTGTAACTTGAGTTGATCTTGTATGTTATAGTTCTTCATGAGGTCCATACCAGGAAGCTAACTGAACACCATGCAAAGCTATAGCTGCAGAGAATTGTAAAGGTGACTGTGACTCCTGTTTCAGCATGTACCATATTTAAATACCTTTATAGAATTGTACTATTTTTTTCTGGGAATTCATGGAATATTCTCAGATCAAACTAATAGTTTTTTCTTCTTTTTTTTTTTCTTCTTTTTCTCTTTTCTTTTTTTTTTTTTTTCTCTTCCTCAGTTCTCAAGTAAAACAAACAATGGAGATTTTGATTAGCATTTTTTTTTCTGGGTGTGCCTTATCTGTAGAATCAAGGGTGTGGGAACCATGTATTATTCTGTAAGACTTCAGGAGAAGAATTAAAGCTTTTGAGTGAAAAATAAATGTACTTGTCTGACCACAGATATCTATATCTGTGGATGCTGGGGATAAATCTGAACCAATACCTTGCTTCTGAGGAAACCTGAGCTTTCCTCAGAAAACTGAAGAAACTCAAATTCTTATCTTTTCTCAGTGAGGACGGTTTCCTCTGCTGTACCTCTCACTCTGGAGAGAGCCACTTGGCCAATTGCTATGAGCTCAAATTCCTTTGCTCTGTGATGATCACCACAGAGGATATGTTGAAGAAATAAGATTGCTGGGGAGAAGAGATATAAGAACACAGATCAGTGATACTTGTATGTCTTAATCTCATCTGTTGTGTGTGCAGTGTTATTTACAAGAATGCATGTTTTTTCTTATCACTGTCAGGGAATAATTTCTGTAGTTTGTAACTATTTTAACATTTGGAGTTGAGAGCTATATAAAAAGAGCATCACAAACAAAGTGACAGGTTCCTGACAGAAAAACAATAAGCAGAACCAGGACGCTTAGACTCAACTTTCAGTTCCTTATCTGCTAACTCCCCTTGTCTCCACCAAAGAATTATTCTAACTCCTTGGCATGTGTTTTCACCAGCCAAAGAAAACCCTACGTGCTCTCTGCTGTCCTGTGGCTGTGCAGTTCATGTGTGCTGACTGGCCTGCTGCCAAGCAGTGCAGGCCCTTATTCTCCTGGCTTTTCCCCACGGTGGAAGCGTGTTGAGTCTTTCTCTCTATTCAGAGACTACTCTTTTGCAAAACTTTAGGGATTTCTTTCTTTTAACATCAGTTGAAATTGGTCAGTGAATTAAAAATATAGGGAAGGCAAATGAATACTGAATAATTAGTTTTTTTTCAAAAACTTCTTTTTTTCAAAAACTTCTTCAGGTTACCTTCTCTGAACTTTGTGAAAGGGAATCCTTGGGATTTATTTCTTCTGTTTTCCCCACATAGGTGATTTCATTTGTTTAAAAAAAATAGTTATAAGTGTTTTTAATAACAAAACCTTCATGAGGTCCTATGATAGAATTTAACAAACTTGCTAGATATTAATTTGCCATTATGGCTTCCAGGAGAGGAGGAGAAGAGGAAAAAAACAAAAACAAATGGGAGAAGAAGGTAGGAAGGGATCATTCTAGCATTTTTGTAAGAGAAAATCAGGGGATTTCTTTATAATGAGGATTTTTTCCTTCCTTCAAAAGGAGTTATAATAGGCATAGCCTTTTGAAGAGGTACTTTTTTACTTCATCTCTCAGATGAAGAACTGTCACACTTTCTAACCACACTACTGGTGAGGTGCATTGCCTTTCTTCATGCTGGTTACTATAATCTGACAATTTTGGGCCACATCCTGTTCTACGAAGTGTTAAAATATTTCTTAAAACTGCTCATAGCACTTGACCATCATCTGCTCTACAAAATGAAGCTTGATGCTTGTGCAGTTGTACCTTTGCACTGATACAGACTGAGAAGTGCTTTCCTTTCATTTGGCTTCCATCTTTCCTCAGCCATTTGCTCAGTGAGCCAGTATCAATGGGAGGGTCACAGTGCAAATGAAGGCTTTAAATGACAGGGGTGAGGAAAAAAGAACTCAGCTCACACGGGCCTGCAGCAGACACCTACTCTTGACAATGTTCCGCTCAGAACTTTCTGAAAGAATCCTTGGGGTTTATTCGTTCTCTGGGTTTTTCCCCTCAGCATCGCTATGAGTATGAAAGCCCGTGTTAGACAAATGCACCAGTCTATATTATTCACCTGAGCTCACTGCAGTGAGTGATGCAATGTGGGAGGCAAGATGGGAAAGTTCCTCCCTGCCGCCCCCCAGATTAGCTTTCATTTTATACTTTGTAATTTCAGAGAGCAAGCTGTGGCTGTTAAATGCTGTTTCACTTTTCCTTTGCAAACTAATTTTATCTCTCGCTAAGGGCTGCAGAAAACCCCACTGTGTCTATGACAGCAATAAATTAAGAGCTCCCTCCCATGGCTGTCACATTTCTTGCACTTAATTCAGATGATTTTGGCATGGCCACGGGCCACTTTATCCCTCTCCCACATTGGGTTCAACGTGGCCCAATGTGCAGCACTCTGCACAATCTAGCAAAGCACACCAAACCTGGTGACTGCTCTCGCTTTCCTCCCATAAACAAAACCACCCCAAATTAGCCACATGTCCAGGTGGCCAGTAAGGCCACAGGCTTGTGCCAGGTCTAGCTTCAGATGATCAGTTTGCTGTATGTTCACTGGCTTATTTGTTGACCTAGGGTACTTCTTTCTTCCATCCCATATATTACCTTTCTATGAGATAAGCAGCTGTTTTCACAGAATCACAGAATGGTTGAGGTTGGAAGGGATCTCTGGAGGCCATCGGGTCCAATCCCTCTGCTTAAGCAGGGCCACCTAGAGCAGGCTGCCCAGGCCCTGTTTAATATGTGGAATGAAAAGGCTGCTGATTTCATAATATACAGGCATGCATAGCAATAGATGGCTTAATCTCTGCTTGACAGAGCAATTTGTACTTCTGAACTAAGCAGGTATTGATGCAGCCCCAAGCTAGACAGGACCAGTGTCAGCTGTTTGTAGCTAGTTAGAAAATCAAGGATTATCCTATTTATCCCAGTCCTTACCTTGCTCCAGCTCTTCTTGTTGTCAGTCCACCTGCAAGCTATTTCACCTCCTTTCACCATGCGCAACCAGCAGATTAATTTTGAGCAGCAATAATGCTTTTGCACAGTGTTTCTTTCCTGAGGTTCTCAAAAAGTTCTAAGAATATTAGAAAGTAGAACTGGGACCCCTCATTCCAAAAGGGGAAACAGGTCTGGCAGAATAGAGAAGTAGTGCTGTAGCAGTGCACTCAAATGGGCTGTGGAGAGGGTGTTATAGCCACCAGGCACCACTTCTCTTTGCTGGAGTCCTCTGTTCTGTCAGAGGATAAGGCTCTGTCATTCAAATAGAAGTAAGATAAGGTCTACAGCTTCAGTCTCAAAGATTTTTGGAAACAATGACTGAAAAATAAGTAGAAGTTGAACTCTCACCTTGAGTTAGTAATATCATTTCTCTGTGGCAATTAGCTATGGTTTTTAAAAGGAGTAACCAGAGGGGGGAGAATGCCTATATTTTGGTCCAGGCTGTAGGGATGCTGAGGCTGCATTGCCTATACTTTGTCACATTCCTTTATTTTTATGGGGACCTTATCAATTACAATGCAATATTACCAGCATCTTTTTTTCATATTCAACCAGGAGGAATTATTCTGCAGATAAATCTCCTTCCTCCACATACTGTTTAGAGAAGCATTCACTGTATATATATATATTTTTTTTGTGCCTATTCCAATGCTGGAGGTGTTCAAGGCCAGGCTGGATGGGGCTTTGGGCAACCTGGTCTGGTAGGAGGTGTCTCTGCCCATAGCAGGGGGGTTGGAACTGCATGGGCTTTAAGGTCCCTTCCAACCCAAACCATTCTGTGATTCTATGACTTGTATGTATGGTTTTATTGTTTGGCAGTAGATGTGCAAATCTGGTGCTCCTTGCAGAACTTCAGGAGTTCCCTCATGGGAACCAGAGCTGGGAAGTTAGCAAAATCTTCGTCTCTGTCTCTGAATTTGTACCTTGATCCTTCTGTCAGCAACTTGGTTGAGCCTCACAATCATGATTTATTATTCAGCCTTTAAGCACTCTCGTGCTCCCATCTGATCTCTCCTTCCATGCCCTCTAACTAAATATATCTCATTCCTCTGTATCTTCTTCCTGAAGGGAGCACAGCTCTCACTGAAAATCAATTTGATGGGGTTGAGGTCTGAGGTCTGAAGCTCTGCCAACTCTCTAGGCTCCTGAGTGCCCTTTTGCTTCTCCTGTGAGTGAAGTGCAACAGGTGGGTCACGGAGGCTTCTCCTACTCCCTGCATCCTTCCTTCAGACCTAATGTAGGTAGCTCATGATGTGAGCATAGGCAATGTTGCAGTTCTGCTATGCCATTCTTCCAGGGACTCACTGCCTTGGTCTGCAGTGGGTAAGTACAAAGAAAAGGGAGGGAACATGGTGCTTTCAGGGAATACTGTAGGGGGAACTGGCTGGAGGTAGCCTTACCTGTTCACTTATTGCTTATTCTATTTCATGATGTAAGCATTACCTTAGGGAAAGAAAAGGTTGAAAGGTGTGTCATAGACCCAGGCCCTTAAACCTACGTTTAGCAAATGTGAAGAACTGGGGGAAACAGATATTGCAGAGAGAGGAAATTGGCAGGCAAGTGTTGGAGGGAGGAGAGGAGGAAATGTCAGAGATTTAGAGGCTTAGTTGCCTTGGGGAAATGCAGCCTAATAAAATGAATGTCAAGGGCAACCTGAGCTGCCTGCTTTTATTGTGAGGAAGAATCAAGAGTGTTGGTCAGCTGTGACTATCCCTTATTCATCCCAGCCAGGGACTGGAGAGACTCATCTGGGCCCTGCCCTGGCCTGCCAGTACCTCACTGCAAGGTAGAAGGAGGAGTCTTCCTCTCAGGAAGGTCAGGTCAGATGGTGTGCTACTCCTTCCTGGCCTGAAACACTACTAAAGCACATTTGCCTTCAGCAGAGCTTGCCATTGCAGCAATCCAGTTTCAGCTGACTTTGGGCACATTCTTGCTTAGGTACCTTCACAGTAGGGGGAAAGGGACTAGAGTTTGAACAGCTGAGAATAAGGTTTTGTACCTTCGTGATCCTGATGTTGTGCCTTGAGGGCTCCCTGCACTTTGCTTGTTCAGTGTGGGTAGCTCTAGCTGGAGTCCAGCGATGCCTGAAGGTGGTGAAGCAGAACAGAGGTGGTTAAAAATCAGCAAGGTGTACTAGCCAGAGGTGATGTGCTAGTCTCTTAGAAAGAAAGAGAAATGACTGCCAGGGCTGGATTTGCAAGGCCTTAATTTCAAGTAACAATGTCTCAGTATGAAAACTCTTTTTAGCAGCTGACTGTTGAGCATCGCCTTTCTAGTGTTATTTCTATGCTGTTTTTTAAGCCTGGTTTACAGGCACATATGTAAAATACAGAGTCCTGATCTCCTTTGCTTCTTGCACTGGCAGGGCAGGATTGCAAGACTTTCCACAAGCTTGGACTGGTTGCTGCTTGATGTGCTGCCAAAACCTACTGAGGTGTAGTTCATTTGCGCTTGAAATTGGACCAGACTGTACACCAGCACGGACACCAACCTGCCGGTGCTACCACTTCGTAGCCAAATTTACTGCCAGTGGCTGAACTCCCCGGTGCAGACAAAGGTGTGAATAACGTACCACAGAGCAACAGGGCCTGTTTGTGTCAGACCCTGCAGTACTGGACACAAGTGTGATCTCTGGGCTGCTTCTAAGGGTTGTGCACAGTAGGACTATGGCAAACCTAGCAGTGGGTTTGGTTTCACTGTGTGAAGTCTATTTCCCCAGGTTAGATTTCTGGGGGGTGAACATGTTGAAAGCATTACAGATTGATGAGGGATCACAGCTTTCATTGAAAATCAATGTGACTGGACTGGGATACACTTAAGTGATTCTAATTTCCAGGTTAGAACAGGGGCAAGGCATTTGATTTGGGCAGAGCAATAAAAATAATACATTTTTCCTGCTCAGCCACATGAAGATCTTATTCCTGAATGAACTGAGAGATTTATGCTGCTTTTCTAGATACTTCTAAGGCACTTTTCACTATAGGGTTGACCTGCTCCAGAGGATTTTTTTTTCCATTTCCCTCAATATGAAGATATGAGATCAGGCCTGCTTGGTACAGTTGCAGTGTGAACAAGTGAACTCATGAACAGCACTTTATGCATAAAGGAGTGCACATCTTTTGTCACATCTGTGTAATGCGTGGAACTGTATCCATTTTAACTGACTGTTAAAGGAATTGGAGAGTAGAGAAAGACATTCAGCTGGAGACGGAAAGAAAAAACTACTACTCAGGATCTTCCGAAATCTTTGCTGTAATTGTTAAACGGGGACCTCTCCTTCCCTTGCCACTTGGGTTAAATAGCCAGGTTCAAGCTAACAACAACCTGTTTATACAAAGTTAACCATTCTCATCCATCTTGGCATTTCAAAATCCTGATCAGGATCAAGAGTACTTCTTCACTGGTAATTTTTGAAGGCTCAGAAATAAGATGCATTGGCTTGTCAAAGTGTTTAAGCCCTTCTAGAAGCTGATTCAGACAAGCTTTCCAGAAATCTACAATAGTCTGTTTAAAAGAGTAAATAATATTCCCTACCAGAAGTATGAAATGGTGACGTACATGGACCTCCTGACTTTGTGAGGATCACTTGGGATATATTTAAAAGCATTCTGTCTTCGTTCCTTCTGTTCTGTCCCATTTCATGCCTGGGGATTCAGCTTGTGTGTAGAGATCACACCTCCCTGCCCTTCACAATGGGGTTGTGCAGCAGGCTCTTTCCAGGAGAGGTTTTGTTTCTCCTTGCTGTTTGATAGTGGCTTTGGTTAAGAGATTCTGTTATCACAGTTGTTCTTTATGCAAACAAAGAGGTTCATATATATATATATATATAAATATGTATATATATATTTTTTTCAGAAAGCACTAGAAAAATACTCAGGAAGTCTGATTTCTTCCTGTAACCTTCTGCATATTGCCTATGTTGGCTATGCCAGTCCATTGAGGATATTTTTTACTTTCTGTGTATTCTTTGTTTAATACGTATACTCAAATCTCTTGAGAGTATATGATATTCAACTTTCCAATCCTGATCTCTTAGAAGCTGAAGACCCCTAAGATATGGTTAGATTAAAAAAATGGGGCACTTGGCTTTGCTTTTCTGTGCCGACAATTTGAAGTATTTAGGGATGTGGTGCTCACCTTGGGAGAGAGTAGGGAGGCAAAGTTGGGAAATGCACCTGTCCTGGCTGGACTAGGAGTTCTGGCACTGCTAATGTCAGATGATGAGTCCCTCAGGCACTGCTCTGAAATTACACTGTTCTTACGGTCTCCCTGCTGCTTCAGTTGGGCATATGGTTCAAAGTAATGAAAAAAATGAGATGGGTATTAGCCCAGCACTGCCTTCGCCTGCTGCTGTGCCTCTGACTTGGTTTGAAATGACACGCTGAGCAGAGGTCTTGTGCATAAAACAGCTGGTTGGTTGAAATGTATTAAAGCACCCTGGAGCAAAAACGTTCTCAAATGGCAAAAGTTGGACAGGCTTCACGGTTTTTCCTTTCATCGCTGGGTATTCTGTTTGAGCTCAGGCTTTTCTTGGGCTGTTGGCAGGTAAGTGCATGCTCACAACACTCTGCTAGCTTAGCAAGGTGCCTCGGTGCTGGCTGGTTGTGTCTGTGCTTGTGCTATTGTAGAGTGGCAATTCCAGAAGGCAGAGAGCTTGTGGCTGTTTTTTCTGCTTTCCGTAAAAGCCAGGACTCCAAAGAGGCTTTGATCAAGGTGAGCTGCCTGCATAACTGTTATCCAAACAGGGAGCAAGATGCCCCTCTAGGTGAGCTGGCTTGTCAACCAACGCCGTGGAGGGCTGCAGAATCCTGCACACTCTCCAAGTTGTGCTCTCACCACACCCAAATGAGCCTTTTTCTGTTTTCCCAGGGAAACAACGTGGTAGCAGCTGGCTCTGGCCTTGGGTCCGTTTTTACCAGAGGCTACAAACCTTGCCAGTGATTTTTGGGATCCTATTCTGAGAACGTGAAAGGCTGTCAGCTTATATAAAGTCTTATGCAAGAAATTATTCTAGGGAGAATTCAAAGCTGATTTTTCCTCCCACCTGTGGCTATCCATTACATTTTGCCTACGTGTTCTTTCCATGCCTTTTTTATACTTTAGTGAACTTAATACCTAAGCTGCTGAGCACATTAGTAATGCTTCATTGCATCCCCTAGCCCCTGTGCTTCGGTGCCACTGCTGTGGTATTACAGGAGAGGGAATGTCCTTGGCCTCTCTCTCAGCGGCTCTGTGACCAGGAAGCAACACCTCATTAATATCTTTTACTGGGTGCCACTCCGTGGAATGAGAGGAGGAAAAGGCTCTGTTATGGCATTTGGCCTATCTCCTGGATATTTAAAGGTCTGCCCTGTCTATAAATAAACTCTTAACAGGAATTGTCTCGGTGCAAGTTATTGATGGGCCCGGTGTAGTGACAATGGGGCCTCAGCTCTGAGCCAGCGCAGGCCTGATTGAACAAATGAGGTCTGGGGGCCTGCTGTACTGCTGACATGGGATGCTGGGTGGCCTGGGGGAAGCAACGCTTCCATCCTGTGAAGCAAGGGACCCCCATGGGCATGCACTGCTAGGGCCTTGGGTGCACCAGGGCATGCAGAGCCATGGGTGTAGCAGCTTATAGCAGGTACAGGAGCACCTGCTGCTGACTTTTGTGCCTGACTTCATTTAAATCAGGAGCAGCTTGTTGCTGGTGTGATTAGATATCCCCTGTTCCACTAGTTCTCATCTTTCTCATGTACCATACACTAGATTTTGATCTACTGTGATGGAAATTCCTCCTTCTTGATATGTTTTTTTTTTTTTTCCCTGTATTGTAGCTATAGAGTGTAAGAGTATAGAAAACAGCTTTTGAGAATGGGAATAGTACATAGTCCAATTTCTATTTACTCTTGTGCATACTCCAAATTTCTGCAGGACGGATTTCAGTGAAGAGCTTGTGTCACAGACTTGTCTATTTAGAAGGACCTTCCTTCTGGGATAATTAGTGACAGGACAGTATTCAACTTCATTTTGCACTTCCCTCTGAAAGAATTGCTGAGATTTTTTTTACCATTGTGCGCAAATGATACATTTCTGCTGGGGAAAGGCAGACACCTCTGGGTTCAGCACATCCTGATAGTCAGAAGTGATTTGCATTTCATTTTTTCTGTTTAGCATAAAAACATTAGTCCAGGTACTCTGAAAGAAAGGGACCTTTGCTTAGGTTTCTACACTGCTGTTTCTGCTTGCTTCTTAGAGATCTTTCTGTCTGTTTGGCAGAGGCCTGCATAATAAGTACCTAAGCAAAAGTAGCTGATAAGTAGAGAATATAAGTTGAAAAAATAACGAATTCACAAGTGCCAACATTTCTGCTGGAAACCTGCACCTAGGCAGTGTGCTTACCTGGTGTAGAAATGGTAGACTGCAGTTTGACTTGCATAATGTGTCCAGTTAAGGCTGAAAATATTCACCTCAGAATTTGAATTTTGGTTTCTTAGAACTGAAATCATCTATAGAGAAGGCATTGCAGACCCACAGTTATGATAAATGTATGCTTAATACAATAAATTAGTTCAGGAGCTATTTCACAAATTATTCGGAATTTAGAATGATGAAAACTTCATTGGGTTAAAGTGTTTTCTACCAGTGACTGTTGGATCTGAGAGACTTATTTAAGTTGCTTTCTCAAATCAACAATCTGAAATTTGTCTTTGAATTCAGTGACTTTAGTTATGTATCTTACACATCAATCCAGAATTGTAGCATTAATTATAAAATATTTTATTTGATTATTGTAATCCAACATCTTTACATGATTTATTTTCAGCTAGTAAGGAATGTGTTCTATAGCTGTATGTACTTAAGCATTTTTTTTTTAGTTTTAATATTTGCATTCTAGTAGACAGGGAAAGGTGAATGATATGTTTCATATTTATGCCATAATTAACTTCCTACCTACTCTTTCTATCAAGCTAATTTTGGAAGGAGACTGGAATTCAGATTCATCCATTGAAAGCTAACATTTTAATTTCTCTAATACAGCTTAATAGATTTGCCACACTGAACAGTTTTTTGAAATCTTCAGTGAAAGTTGCACTCTACAGAATTCTGGATAACAGCAGTGAATGTGCCAATATAGAAACTCTGTAGGTGCTGACATTTGAATGAATAGAAACTTTCTTAATTCAGGAAATAGTTTATTGTACTTTAATTAGGACGTGTGATATGGTAATTTAGTTAAAGATATTTCACCTCGTTCTTTCTATAAAAACTTTTACTTAACTACTTCAAAAGCTCACTGATTCAATAACTGGCAGTTTTCAATGTCTTAATTTACTGTAATATACTTAATTACTAGCATTTATTTTATGTTCATTTGGGATATAAAAAGGTTCATTTTTTAAAGTAATGATAGTCAAGTAATAATATAATCAGAGAAAGATTTAACTAAAATGAAAACCTCTCTTTCTACAATTTTGAATAATTGATTTTTCTCTGCCTTGTTTACTGACAATAAATTGAAGTTTCAAAAAAGGTAAGGCTTCCTCATTAAATATAAATATATCTGAAATCAAAGAAAATAAGTCAGTAGTGATTACAGTAAATCGTCGTGGGTGGTTTGGAGTAAGAACTCAGGTTTCTAATAACAATACAAATCTAGTTTTCCTTCATGCTGAAACTAATTTAAGAGGTCTGTTTATTGTGGGCCTGTATTTTAAATCACCAGAATCTCTTTGAGCTCTGTGCAGGAGGTGTATGTTTAATTGGTGTTGGATGTATGCCCCTTCAGGATGAGGCGTTCATGTGGCAGGAGGTTCTGTCCTTCCTCAGATGGCTTAGTGTATTTGCGATGTGGAGCTGTACCAGTGGGATCCTCCTTGCTGGTGGCAGATCTACCTCTCCTGCCAGTTCAGAGGGGGTGCTTTGTAAATGCGGAGTTGAGTAGAAATGGAAACATCTGCAAAACTGGAGAGACATAACTCAAATTCTGATTATATCTTTTATTTAATAAATTGGTCTGTATTCTGCTCCATTGTTGGCACTGGAGGTTGAACTAGTACACAGAAGTCTTGGAATATTGCTTTGGTTGCTTCATTATTTTATTTTCCCTGTTGTTTTTAATGTCAATCTGCAGCTTTGATCACAAAAAACTTTCTTCTTCAGTTGCTCTTAAGAAACTGTAGCTGTAGATCAACCGACTTCATAAGCACTAGAGCCCGGCTCCCTCCCGTTTAAAGAAAGTCAGCACTTCTCAGTGTGGAAACATGCACCTCTTGAATGAGGAATCCACACCAGAGGGTCAGGAGGTTTGATTCATCTGAAAGGATTCTGCAAAGTAGTTTTGTAAAATGATGGAAATAAAACTGGGTTTAAAAACAAACAAACAAACAAACTCCTCCCCCCAAAACAAACGATTCAATGTATGTTTAACAGAAATGAAAAGACACTTTTTGCTTTCTCTTTATAATGTAGGCATAGTGAAAATATAAAGTTGCATTGTGAAAAGATTCCACAAAGAGCCCTTCTCAAGTTCAGTGAAATGCAGAAAGTGAGCAAGCAGATTTGCTAATGGTTCCGTTTTACTGCCTTAGTTATAGGAATTTACACTGAACCAGGCCCTGCTGTTTTACCAGTTGCCTTATTTTTGTCCCTTGCAAGAAAAATAATGTTGCATCTAACATCTACGACAGTGATAGGATCCATGGTTTATTACAAGATGGTAGTGTTTGTACTTTCTTTGCTTTCTTCTGTCCTTCTCCAAGGTCAGTTGGCCACAACCTCTCCCGTTTTCTTCAGGTTATTTACTGTTGATGCGTAAGGTTGGAGTGATAGGACAAGCAGGGCAAAAATGCACAAAGTTTCCATAGGATAAAAAGAAAACTTGAGTGTAGATGAAGAGTATTTAGTTTTATGTGATTTGCCAATGGTTGTCCTAATCAAGAACTCCTGTTAAAATAGAATTATCACTGCATATCATTCTCATCTTTGGCATGCTATATGAATTCATGATGTTTTATCTTAATCCTGGGTGCAGCAAGATAAGTGGGCTCAGGATGCTATCAGATTAAGTAAACGATCTTCACAGTAAGAGACTGAATACTGGCAGAAATATGCAAGCTAGTTTATGTGCTGTTAACTTCATATCAATATTCTTCCTAATGTGAAGAATTTGTGGTTGAAGATAGCTTACACTTTTTTGTCTTGCAATTTATTACCTCATGGACAAGGAGTTATAAGGCATTTTAAGTCCTTCTCAGTGTTTGATTTGTTGATTTCTTGCCAAGGGAGAATCAACAAATCACTTCTGATTCCAAAGGAGATGGCATTGGCTGCATGTACTCGGAGATGGGCATTGACTCTCTGATTACGTCTTTTCTTACACACAACTCAGATCAATGTGGGTGATTCTTCCATTGCATTGTGCATCTTATATTTTCTGTGTCTGTGATTTCTTCAGTTATGCAGAGATAAATGCTTCATGCAAATGTAAGGATCAGTTACTGAAAGCTTAAGGAAGGCTATTTTTTTGGCCTTAGGAAAAATGTTCTTTGTCATCACAGTAGGATCCAGGGGCCTCAGTCTTGCACCAAGAACCATTTTGGCAGATAACATATATATTATAGAAGAATATTCTGTGAAGGGCAAGCCTACAAACTAAATAAATAAGCTGAAAGACCCATGTCAAATAGGCACCCAAAACCGTTTTTAAAAGAAAAGTCCTCAACAGAACACTGAAGTCACTATGTCAAAAGTTTTCATGACATGCTGTAGGTCTAGTGCACCTCATAAACATTTATTTATATATATTATACATATGAGATTTCATATGAGATTTATAGAGATATTTTTATGTAAGGATGCTAAGTCCTATGTGTGTCTTTTTAAGTATACAATATTAATAGCTCTTTATAATAGCGCCAACTAGATTATTTACAGGATGGAAGGAAGACCTCTGAGCCCATTTCTCCTCCACTCGCCTGTCAGAACACAGGGAGGTTGTGCAGTGCTTTCTTTTCAGGGGATTTCTGTTATAGAACTTTCTGTGGTCAGTGCTGGCCTGAGCCAGAGTTCATTGGACTTCCCCCATGTTTCCTCCAGTGTGTTTTTACTGCTCACATACACAGAGAAGGGAATGGCAAAGTAGGTAAACTAATTCTGAATCTGCTAACAGAATAAAAAATAAGAAGTCAAAAATGCTCTTCTTGGAGGAGGCAAAACCAGCTGAACAGTCTGTTTTACACAACAAAACAACTTGGGGTTCTCAGTTATGTTCATAAAATTTCTCTCCCAACTGACACCTGATTTGAAGATTAAATTAGCACGTATGAAAACTAAAAGGTAGTACATACTAATGTCTGTAAGGATGGGGAGTATCCATTCAAAAGGGGGGAAATGGTATTATCAAGAATTAAATCCAACAAGATGAAAATTTAGAATGAATACCAAGAGTATGAGTAATAAATGCAGAAAGATGCAGACTAGGATGCAGTGCAAGGGAAATGTTATCCTTGTTTTATAGCCGAAGTACCATCAGGTAAAACCCACTGCAAGGCTACCTATTAAGTATCTTGAAGGGCCAGGGATGAAATATCCTTTGCCTTTTAAGAGTATGGAGGACTAAGAATTACTGGTTGTAGCATGGGGAGTGGCTGGAATTGCTGACATTTTAAAATATATTGTCATAGTTTATGAACAAGAAAACTCAGAGACCTGGCTCCACACATTCAGTTTCAGCCTTTTTTCACTCTCTATGTAATTGTGTGCTGTGTTGTTTTTTTTTGTTTGTTTCGTTAACGTTGGTCTATGGTATAATGAGTGTGTTTTGCTGTTGTGGTTTAACCCGACAGGCAGCAGCTAAGCATCACACAGCCATTTGCTTACTGCCTCAGCCCCTTCCCCTCCATGTGGGATGGGGGAGATAACTGAGGGGAGTAAAAGTTTGTGGGTTGAGATAAAGACAGTTAAATCAGATAGGAAAGGAAGATAAATAATGACAATAATAGAACATACAAAGCAAGTGATGCACAATGCAATTGCTCACCCCCTGCTGACTGATGCCCAGCCCATCCCCAAGCAGCAGTCCCTCTCATCCCAGCCAGGCACACCATATGAGCTGTTCAACATAGCATGATCTGGTATGGGACATCCCTGTGGCCAGTTGGGGTCAGCTGTCCTGGTTCTGTCCCCTCCCAGCTCCTTGTGCACCCCCAGCCTACTCGCAAGCACTGCTTGGCAACAGCTAAAACATTGGTGTGTGATCAGCATTACGCTCATCTCAAATCCGAAACACAGCACTGTACCAGCTAATAGGAAAATTAACACTATCCCAGCTGAAAGCAAGATGTCTGCAAATTTTATCAGGCTCATTTCTAGCTGTGCTTTCCTTGGCCATGTTGCGTAGCTGTGAATAATTAGTATCTGAAGTCACCGCTGGCATGTATGAGAAGCACGAGTAAAGGATCTCAAAAAGCAAGTTTTCTTGTTTGTGTTTACAAATGGTTTCTCACTACTACTGTCTTACTACTTGGATTTGTGCTCATGGGCCCCTTGGTATGAGAGAGGGCAGAAATTTTGAAGGAAATAGTAATATATTTTAATATACCAATTGAAATATTCAGAATATAGGAAAAATATCAGGGTCTTGAGAGGCTTAACTGGAGGATGAAGAAAGTGAAACTACCTTCAGCCTCTCAGGGACCAAAATGAAAACAAAGGGCAAAGATGGACAATTCAAATATCCTTAAACCCAATGTCTTCCTGTGTACTAATAAATTGAACGCTGCCAGAGGTTCCCTGATGCCAAGTAACATTTTGTTTATACTGCTCTAGTGGTGTCAATGGTATGTCTTGGCCACAGCCAAATAACAGTCTACCAGACAATTCCCATGCTCAGCTTGAAAGTTAACAAGGACCAAAATGCTTTGGTCTGTAAGAGAGGAGAGCAGCAGCTAAAGAGGGAGCCAGTCTGCCAGAGAACAAGTGTTGGGTGCATTTACCTTCCTGGTATAGACATGGCAGGGGGGTTGGAATTAGATGATCCTTAAGGTCCTTTCCATCCCAAACTGTTCTATGTTTCTGTGACAGACATTAGGTATCCAGTGAGTTAATGTATTTTTGTCAGTCCAAGGTGAATGGTTGGGAAGCAGCTGCATGTTATGAAGTAACCAGGGCTGAATCTAATATGGATTTGGAAAAGACAATTTTTGGTCCTTTTATTTGCTTCCAACTGGAAAGTTTTGCATTACTTTCTTTTCAGAACAGGTCATCTTCTCCATGGTGTAGAGTGTGTGTCGTCATCCGTATAAGAAGAAACAATTAATGTTAGGTGGTGTTTTCATTTGTTTTCTATTGCATAATCATTCTCCACCTGGAAACTGTTCCTCGTCATGATCTCATTTCATATTTGAAAAGACTGCAAAGAAATGAGAGTGGTAGTGGATAAATATGACTCCTTTGAAACTGTGAAACAAACAAAAGCAAAGAAAACAAACAAGCCCCTAACCATTACGCTTCTGAAATTTCATCGTAAGTCCTGAAAAGAGTTTTGTATCAGCTGCTTCCAGTCCTCTGGCTGCCTGCTTAGTTTGGGGCCACATCCTTGAACTACAGCTCCCATGGTGCTCCTGCAGGTTCTGCGCATCCTCTCCCTTCAGGCAAGGGGGGTCTGGTGCCTAAAGGCAGTCACCTGCCTTTGCTGAATCATGTGCGATGGTGTCCCCATGGAAAGCTGTTACCAAGCAGACATTTTGATGCCCAGTGTTTTGATCAGAACCCTGTATTTGCAATCTTCCCAGTCCTTTGTGGCTTCTAAAAAGAGCCAGGCAGCACAGGTTAGTGGCTTTAACTCTTTGCTCAGCACTGAAAATGCTCTGCAGTGTGTGTGTGTGGGGCGAAATACTGCTAGCCCCGGCTGATAGGTGGGTAAACCGAGGCATGTTGTCTAATCCCTGGTGAATAGCACGGCTTGGGAACAGAGTCCGGATCGTGTGCCCCCTGCCAAGTATGATAGAATAGGTGACTTAGAGGTGAAAGGCTGCAGCTGTGAGGCCGCCTTGTTTAGCAGCGATTAACATTCCTGAAAAGCCTGCCCAGGCTTATGTCAGGTAGTCATGATTTACTGCATGTGAAAGTCTTTATGCAAGGCTTTACGTGCCAGCTTTAGCCAGCTCAGGTGCCTCCAACTTCGAATTTTAATTTGTATTATTCCTCTCCTGATTTAAATGAGCAAAATTCCTAAATGTTTTACAGGAATAACAGAGGGATATGTCATTTCTTGTGGAAGAGGTGAACAGCCTGGTGCTGTAAAACCTCACTATGGCACTGAACAGATCTTTTTAAGAAGAAAAAAACAGAGCTGAACTTTCTAATTCAATTCCTTCCTGCACTGGCACAATAGAGCAGTGGCTGCTACTGCATCACCCAAGCTTCCCTGCCTGCAGTGGTTTTGCATTCCTGTCTCCAGTCAGGAGGTACCTCCCCTTCTAACGCAGCAAAGCTAAATTTAGCCCCTGCAGAGTGCACGTTTCCTATATTTAGTGTTCTGAAATTCAGACTTCAGCAAGTAGCTGGCTAACTATAAGGTACTCTGCAGTCCAGGAGACAGAAATAGAAACACAGCTAAGTGCCTCCTTGGGTTTTCCCCCCCTGGCCAGGCAGCAGTGACAATGGAGGGGCCTGTGCAGGGCTGTTTTTTTTTTTTTTTTTTTTTTTTTTTTAAATATATTATCAGAGTAGTTATAATGGGATTCCTGAACGTGACCAGACAGAGCTGCAGAGCCGAGTGGCGCTGGGAGGAGGCTGAGCTTTGTGATGGAGGCGAGCTGCTCACACTCTCGCAGCCCTGGCAGCCTGGTGGGTGCACAGAGGTGGTGGCTTCAGGTGCCTGGTGCAGCATCCCCAGGTGCCCAGCCCTCTGTAGGAGTCATTTAGGCTGCCTTTTACTCCTCTGCTGTGCAGTTTTATGTATCTGTATATCATATCTGCAGAAATGGGCGTGTGTTTATAAACAGAAAGGGCCTGATTCTCATTTGCCCAAAGCTTTGCTGGTATCAACTTGGCAAGATTTGTAAGGCCACGTAACATCATTTGCAAAGCCAAATGGTGTATTTGGGGACACTCTCCTTTGGGTCCTGCATCAGTGCAGGTGATGCAGGCTGCAGATTTCCGGGGGTGGAAACACGTCCCATCCCTCGCTCACCTGGCCCCCAACCACGTGGATGAGCAGGGTGGGCACGGTGGCACCCCGACTGCAGCCCTGCTCCTTCTGTGCGGCTCCGCAGAGGTCCCCGAGCACAGCGTGCACCGCTAGAGGGCTCACACACTGCGCCTCACTGCGTCTGAAAGCCGGCCTGAATTCAAATGGTAAGGGGTGCGGGCACTGGACACCTCCTGTGCTACTGGGGGGTTAACAGAGTTAGCACCGGTAGGTATTCAGTGATCACTTCAGACTGCTTCTTGCGTACTGCAGGCCATATGGTTTAATTCCTTTGTGAATCTGAAAGCATCTTTTGGACAAACATCAGATCAATTCTGGTCAAACAAATCACTGTTGTACTTTTTTCATATAAGTCTGCAGAGTCTGCACCTTGAACAAGATTGGATTAAAGTTTGATCAAAAAGCCTACTGCATTACAGAGACAAGTCCCCATCAGGGTATTTGAAGAGCCCTGTGGGAACTTGCTTTCAGATGAAATGTAGATGCTGTAGAAAGAGAAGTATAGAGAGCTAGAAAATTCCTGAAGTGATCCCTTGCTGTTATAGCCATCAGGTCATGCAGTGGTAAAACTTTCCTAAATTGATCCTGTTCTTTTCTGAAAGTAGCCACAGTTTGTTGTCCCCCTGTACTTCTTCTGGAAGACTCTCCCAGAACAGCACAGGAAGAATCCTTTTCTAATCTCTATCCTAATATTACTGTGGCTCATTTATTCCCATTTGTTCCTGTACCATTTGTTCTTCATTAGCTCTTCTTCCTCCCTGATGTATCGCATCTATAAATATACCTGGAATAATCATGGTTTGTGCCAGCCTTCACTTGGCTGGGCTGAACAAACAAAGCTATTCGAATTGCAGATTCTAAAATAGGCCATCGAGCTTCAGGATGTCAGCCACAAGGCGCATGTACTTCCTTTTTCACCTTCTTTTACCCCTTCATCCGTTACAGAGCATTGTACAATGGGGTTACTACAGCACAGGGAAAACTGGCTGTTATGTCTTATTTTGAAGTGTGGCATTGGAGCAGTTTTCTGAGAGAGCATTGCACTGAAAGAGCCGTTGTTATGATGCACATTGCTGGGTGCTGGTCTAGATGGACAATTTGTCTCTTCCAACACCTTGATCTCTGATTTTTTAAAATGAAGAATTAGGTTAGTTGCAATAGAGGAAATCATACCGTTATAAACCAAGGAGCATGACCGCAGCCAAGGGTTGAGAACAAAGCAGCAAGAGCAGAGCAAAAAGAGCAGACCTCTCAGAACCTCAGAGTTTCCCAGATTTTCTGTGAGATGCCTGGACCATGTTAAAAGCATTCAGGACTGCATTCAGATGTTAGTTGCTTCTTGCATATGGGCTGGTCCTTGAAAAGGGGAAAATGTTTCTAGCCTGGTAGCAATATCCCAGACTGGAGTGAGCGCTGCATTCCTTTTGCCTCTGTCTCCTGGCTGAGTTTCTGTGCATGTAATGAGTTGCTGTTGATGGCTTTTGACCGCTTGTTTGAGCTGGACACAGGGTCTCAAAACTGAATGTGTGCAGCAGTGGAGAAGAGGGAAGCATCTCTGAAGAGCAAGGCTGGGTCCAGGCAGCAAAGCAAAGCTTGTGGCTGGAAACAAACTGATAAGCAATCAGTAACTGCTGCTGTCTGTGGAGTCACGAAACCTGAACCATCCTGGGGCAGGACTGGTTTGCCGCACGCTGCTGCCATGAATGGCAGGCACAAAAATTATCCTGTGCTGCTCCAGTTCTGATTTCCCTTGTCTGTCACCCATAAAGTGTACTCTGACTTGGGTGTTCATTCCTATACACAATTATTAAGCGTATCTGCAAAAGTATATCTATCTTAACAGCCTCTGGCCCCATATTCAGGGCAATGTTTTGATCTAAAAAAAAGGGGGGAGATGGTGCAGGGAGAAGAGAGGGCATTATTCTAGGTGGGGGCCCAAAGCTGCTAGAAAGGAATGGAAATGGAAGGGGTTTCCATACTGAAGGTAAGTAAGGAAGATGAAGTACTTAAATGAAGTAAAAGCTTCACTGCACTGAGAGTTAATGCTGAATTTCACTGGTCTGGGAAAAATGCTGAAATATCGGTGCTCAGATTTGTGTTAATAATTCTTTATGTGCTACTAAATGACCCAACTCACTTTGTTATGGGAACGGAGTAGTAATGATCCAGCTGCTGTCCTGAGGACTCTGGGAAAAGACTCAGTACAAAAAAAGCCAGCTCTGATGTGTGATCAGACAGCGTGTGAACGATCTAATGTTATCTCCATGGTAGACCCAAGACCCAAAGGAAAAGCAGGCCTTGTTTGCTAAATGGTTCTCTTCCCAATAAAGCCGTACTTAAAGAAAGGTGATGTAAGGAAGGTGCAGCATAACTGTTTCTACTGCAGCAGGGTGATGCCAGGTAGCTTTGTATGTCCTGGCTGTGTGGCAGTCACTGAGGTGATGTCCTGGAGCTCGGGTCCCAGGGCCTGTATCACCCTTGTACCACCTCAGCCGTGGGGTGCAGGCAGAGCTGGGACACCAGTGAGGGGCCAGCAGGGAGCTGCCGGGAGGTATGGTGGGGTGGGCCCCTATGGGCAGTAACATGGTTTGGCCTTTACCTGGACTTCCAATCTGTGATGTTTCTCTGTATTGTGTGGTACCAAAGCTGTGGTGAAAACCAGCTGTGCCCAGGTCAGTAGGCAAATCCCCAGTGACTCTAAGGCCAGGATTTCCTCTTGGCATGCTGTTTGGTAGTGCCATTCTCCTCACAGCCGTAGCCAAGAGATACAAAACAGTGATTTTTCCCTTCATGTTCCTAGTTCACCTGCTAACTAGCTGCTGAGTACCAGTTTCCCGTTTTCTGTCTCTCAGGTACTTATTTCTGTTGCCAAAATGTCTCCCTGCCTGGCAGGCAGCATGAGAGAGGATGGCACCCCTCTCTCCTTCCCCAGATGGTCACTGCTGTCTCCTCCTCAGCCACCAACTGCTGAACGTGAAAAGATTCATGACATGAGTGTTGACATAGTGAGAGGCTGAGAAATTCCCTGGCTTGTAGTGCTGTCCTCAGCCCGACCTTCCTCTTCATCTATATTTTCGTTTGCCGCTCGGGGTGGAGGGGGGAGGCCGTGAGTCATCCCGGGGGCCGATGACTCATATTTTCAGTCAGGGCCTGAGGTGTGCTGAGGGTGTCTTGAGACTATGCCCAAGCTCTATGCCCACAAGCTCAGCAGAGGGGAGGACTCTCTCTGTCAGGGCTATGTGCTTGGGTTTTCCTCACAGTGATTTCTAGCCCCCAGTTGTCTTCTCTCTATTTCACTGTTTCCTCCCTTGCCAGTAGTTTTTCTCTCCTCCACGATCCACTTGTGCTTTGCAGTTCCAGAGTGAATCTGCCTGTTTTCCATACATGCTAACATTTTCTTTTAACGTCCCATATTATTTTACTGTTCAGGGACAACACACTAGTATTTACTGTCTGTATGCAATACAAATACAGCTCTGTCACGGCTTGGTGAGCCTGTGTCAGTGTGCTTTGAATTGTACTAAGAAATACTGCATCCTTTTGAGCACGCAGTTGTTAAAGCGTACGTGCTGCTGTGTGTCATCCCTCACAGCTGGTATCACCGTGGGTTAAACGGGCTGGTTTCCAATTGTGTATTTGAGCTTCTTAAAATACCCATCCAGTCCCCATTTGAAGTTTGCATATCATGCACAGTGACTGGCTGAAGCTGCTGCTATGCCCAAGAACTACTCCTCTCCTCCTGTTTGAGACTCACCTTTGCATCAGAGTACGGTGTCAAGAAGCAGCATGCATGGGATCTTGGGGAGGAATGGCAGCTAAGAGGCTGTGCGCAGCTGAGGGAAGTCTGCTCCGAAAGGAGGTGGAGACAGTCTTGAGAAGGTTGGTGAGACGTTGCAGGAAGACTTCTGCTTGAAGTTTAAGTCATTGGTGATATTGGAAGGGCATCTTAATGAGACAGGTATATAAGAGGTGTAGCGTGATGAGGAAACTGGAAAAGAGGAAAGTAAGAGGAAGGTAACAAGTAATTGAAGTAACCCTTCTTACTTCCTTTGAACTGAGGAATATCATAACACTCAAAGGCACCTGAGAAAAACAAACTGTTTGTATCATGTACTGCATGGCTGAGGTGTTGACAATGCTTCATTGTCACTCTGTGGCTTTTAATTGAGGTTACCCAGAAACAATAGGGGGTAAAAAGTGTTTCACCATGACTGAGTTCACCATGGAGGAGTTTGTAGAAAAAAAAAAGTGTCATGGAGAAGAACAGAAAAACAAATTATGTTTTCCCCAGTCTTTTCAGTTTCTCCTTTACTTGTAGACTGTTTAACTCAAGCACACAAAGGGAAGTGATGCAAACAGATTACAGTCTAATTCCATCATGCTCTTTCTCTGATTTCTTTCCTTTTCCCCAAATTGAAAGAAAAAGAGAGAGGAAAGGGAAAAATAATTCAGTTTGGGGCTCTTCAAAAAAAAGAAAAAAAAAAAAAGTTAAATTTTTAATATTACTACAAATATTTTCATATATATATATTTTTTTTTAAAGATACCAAGGGTTGTTTGTTGGAGAAGCAAACAAGAACAATGTGAATTGAAGCTTTCAGCCAGTCTGTTCTTGACAGAATGAAACAATGGCTCCTCATCTCTGCATACATCTTTGCTACAGCAGATTTAAGGATGCGTTATACATGAGAAGAGCATAACTAGTACACCATTTACCAAAATGCAGCACATCTCGCATTTTTTGTGATAGGTTAGAAAACTTGTACGTCATCTGAGCCAGCTCACAATGGATAATAATTGAGGAGTTGTTAACAGGTTACCAAGGATGTGAAGTCATTCTGCACCCTTTTCTAATTTTGAGGTTTAAAAATGTATATCAGATCAGGAAACATGCATATGTATATCTATATGCACATTCATGTAGATATAAAGTTCTCAGATCAAAGTGTCCCTACTAGGAAAAAAAAAAAAAAGGATTTGCTGCAATAAAGTAGCTTATAAAAAAGTCTGGATAGTGGCAGTGTTACTGGAGCCAAGCCCCCTGGAAGCTGCCAGCTGTGTTGTGTGTCTTTTGGCACCTCTGTAACATACGTAAATAGCTGGAGACCTTTCTGCAGCCAGGAACAAGTGAGATGAGAAAAGGCTCTGTTTCTAAATTTGAAAAGAAAGCTGTAAACAACAGGCATGCTGATTTTAAGTGTGCTAGGGGACTTCAGGAGTCTGCCCTTTGATCCTCTCTGCAGACAAGGTCAGCCTCCTCTCTGTTTCTTTGTAAACACAGACAGTGCGTGGTCTGGGATGGCTCTTTCATGAAGACCTAATCCCAAACTGGGAGGAGAAAGCTTATTCCAGTGTGATCAGAAGCCCCAGACTCACACCTAAGCTTTGTTAAGGCATTGCTTACAAATTGTTCAAAGTGGCTGCTTTAAAAATACATGTTCCTGCTATGCAATTCCTCTGCTTAATTGTGCCTTTGTAAAGGTCATGCAAGATTGTTTTTAGGAGAAATCAGAGCAATAAATAAAGACCTCAGGCTATGCATCTCCCTGCTGGGCTATGTAAATGGAAGTTCACTACACTATTAGTGATAAGAGTCCTTATGCTACCACTGTCCAGGACCACCATGTTTTTGCTATCTGTCCAGGTGGTTTTGTAACAGATTAAAAGTCTTTGCTGTTCCCTAATCCTATTTAAATGCCTGCCATATTTCTACCCTATATGAACTTTGCACAATCCCCACAGTGGGACACAGATAGTGTTGATGGTAATTTTAACCACCGCTGGTCCAGTCAAGGGAGAGCATCATGGTTTACTGAGATACGCAAAACCATATGTTGAGGAATCTTTCCCCAGATTTCTGTTATTTAGAGTCTGTGTCTCATTTTAAAATGATAAGGTTTATTCCTAACTTAAAATTCTTCTACATTATTTTGCAGAGGTGTTTCTAGAATTTCACGTATCTGCAGAGAAACATGATCCAGCAAGATAAGTGAGAATTCTTCTGGCCACAGCATTTGTGTCAACAGCATTTCAGTTCCTTTCGAAAAAAGGTTGTGTAGTGGACTAAGAGCACAACTGAAGGCAATGGCTACCTAGGTGGTATTGTGCCTCAGTGAAAACTAAAGCTGAGTAGGCAGCTGCACATGGTACATTTCACACCTCATCTGCTCAGAGCCACTAGAATAACTTCAGTTATTCCTTCCTGCAGGCAAGGTTGTGAACTCTAGAGAAAACATAAAATAATTCCTAATCCTCCAAATTGCTCAAGGTGCTTCAGGTTATTGAGTCTTTCTGGCTGCTTTTTGCATGCTTGTCTAGTACACTGAGGTGACCCTTCAAAGTTTTTGGCAGTTTAGAGGAACTCTGGCTGCAGGCATTTCTTGTTATCTTTGCTTTGCTATTATATTTCACATACTATTCTTTTGAGAATTCTTTAGAGAACTATTCTTCGTTATTTCATCAATTTTCTACTGTCTTTGCCAAGATGCTTTTGCAGATGATCAATGTTTATGTCTTTTTTTTTTTTTTCATTTTGGGTATAGGCTTGATGTAGCAGAGAATGAGTTAGTTCTATGGGCCACAAAAATGTTCCTGGTGGCATTTTCTGTTCTGTGGTTTGTGACAATGCTTCTTCCTCCATCTGCCCAGTTACATTTACCCAACTGCTTTGGCTTCATTACAGATTTTTCCAGAATCCACAGCCCATTTATCAAAAATGGTCCACGGGTATTCAACCACATATACAAAGCTTGTTTTTCCCAAGTTACCTCTAGCCTATATAGATTTTGCTTTTTTTCATCTTTTCTGTGGCATTCTTGGAAATGTCATGACACTGTTCATTGATTGTACCTGTCACCACAAGAAACTCAACGTTATTAATTGTATGTAATAATGTTTAATAACATCCACAGCATCCTCTGGACTCCACAAATGAGATCAGCTTCTTTGTTTCACAAGGGAGCACTGTTCTTTCTGTTTTATAGACAGAGAGTAGGGCCTTGAGGAGACTATCAGGGAAACCATGGCAAAACAGGGTTTGTTTTCTGAAGTCTTTTCTATTATCCTAGTCAGAGGACAATCCTTCCTTGTTGGCATTTCTCTGTGCCATGCATTACAACTTGGTTAATTACCAAGTAGTGTTGTTTCTCCATGCGAGAATATTTTGTTCCCAAATCTTCATAACTTCAGGACACAAGAAATAACTGCATGGATGAAAGAGCTGTTACTTTACAACAGCCATTGAAATGCACATAAACACCCTTCTCAAATTGCTCTGGCTATTTGCATATCATTTACATTAGTAAGAGGCTTTGGTAAAAGTTTTTAGCATGAAATCTCAGCTCATGCTTGTAGTGAATGCTGATACAAGTTGGAATAGGTGAGAGCATTGCCAGAATTCTGTTCAGCTGAGTTTCACATTGGTAGTGGAAGTGGCTGAGGGGAAAATTGCCCTAGGAACAGGTAGTGGAAGATACTTCTTCTCACCTGTTGCATAATGTATCCATTCTATCCCACGAAATTCCTACTTCTAATGGCTTCCTAAGGTACTCTGTGCTAGGCATTTGGATGGCTTCAATTACATTCCTGGTGAAGAGTTTGAGTAGTAGCATAGCTGCTTGTTTTTTCATTATCAGAATGGGGAAACTATTAGGATGGTGAGGAGGCAAAGCTGTTCTCTGAGTGCAGGGCTAGGCTAAAATCTCATTGTGGTGTGAAGGAAACATATGTGAAGTGCGGAAAAAGAGACTGCTGCCATCTCTATGACACTGTTCTTTAAGGTGGATGCTTTCTTTCTGCTCTAACATAATGAGTTGCTAAGTGATTGACATGAAAATACAGAGACATATCAAAAGGATATATACAGCTGCATTTCAGACATTCAGTGCAACTGCAGAGAAAACTATATGCAGTGATGCTTTACCAGCAGATGTGGATGTATACATATACGATCAGATCTCAAGTGGGTAAACATTTGCTTGGTGTGTTGACCTGCATGGAAGTATACCAGTTAACTATAGCTGATGATTTGGCCAGAGGTTCTTTCATTTTTAACATAAAATGAATGCTCAGTTAAGTATAGATTTGGTATCTGATGTTTATTCCATGTTATTATTTATTTCTAAAGCAATTTAATCTCTGAGGTCTAGAAGTGTAACAGAGCATTTAGCTAGCAGAAGAAAACTAAAAATCACCCTACTAGTGTTACTGTAGCAGCACAGCTCTACAGCTTTCAATCCATGTCATGTCAGATAACAGGGTGGAAATTTTAAAATGTCACATTTACTAATAGTATGTGTTTGTTATTTTTTACAAACTTTCAGACCTTTTTCCAACTCTTCCAATGTTTTTTCAAACAGGTGATGATTTGCTGAACAAATACTGCAAACTGAAGATAGATCTCAGCTCCCAAGGAGTATAGTGGCAACCAAAAGCATTGTTATTTTGCCATGAACTTCATGTAAGGCCATGAACAAACTCCCTGTCACTTTGCTGTGGCTTTCCACTTATGAAATGGAGGATAATTGCACTGCCCTGTCACCGAGAGGCTTGAGCCTGGTTGAGCCTGATACCTGGTTGGTGATGATGAAGGACAACAAAAATGCTGCCATGTAAGTAAATAGTGAATGTTGTCAATATAGGTTAATTATATGTTTTCTTTTTTAGTGTGTACACGCCTCCTGCTGTGTCTGTTGTAACAATTTATTGTGGGAGCTGGTCCTTTACTTTCCAATATACCAACTCGTGCTTTTAAGCTCTCAAAGTCATGGTCTAGTTCCCAGTGAAAAAAATATTGCCGTCCGTCTCTAGATTTATGTGGCAAGATTTTGTTAGTGGGGGATTGTAGGAGTGACCTCTGTGAAAAGAGGCCAAGGGTGCTTCATGCTGGATACAGAGTCAGCTGACCCCAAAACAACTCATTTAGGATGCAGCTGGGCCCATCAGCAAAGATGGTGGCCCTTCTTTGAAAACATTTTTAAGAAAGGGCAAAGTGCTGCACCACAGTGAGGAACAAGGGAAGAAAGTGTGAGAAACAGCCCTGCAAGCACAAAGGTCAGAGCAGAAGGAGGGAGAAGAGGTGTTCCAGGCACCAGAGCAGAGATTCCCTCGCAGCCTGTGGAAGAAACCATGTTGGAGCATGTAGATATTTTCTGAAGGAAAATACCTACTTATCTTTAAATACTCTGTTCATGGGGGACTGATTCTGGAGCAGTTTGTGAACAACTGTGGCCCGTGCGATGCACCCCCATGGGAGCAGGGGCAAGGTGTGAGGAAGGATCTTTTCTCCCCTGTCCTGTTGAGGACAGGGAGTGAGAGAGCAGCTGGGTGGGGGCTGCCTGGCAGCCAGCCCAGGTCAACCCATCACGCCATCAGATTTCAGAGTTTCCCAGCACTTCACTGTGGCTTTTCTCTAGTTCCTTGACCTCTACATGTCAGGCAAGGCCGACTGACTCACTAAACAGCTGTGGCTTTTGAGCTCTTCACTTCATTGTGTCGCTGTTCCTCTCAGCTGACAGTGTGGAAGGGGCAGCTGCATCAGGTTACATGGCCATGGCCGTGCAGCTGTGCAGTACCCACGTTCTTGCCATCATTGTGCCCACTCCTGGCAATAACATACACCCCTCTGAGGCCCGTTGGGCCAGGCAGTTCGTAGACCTCAGAACTTCACTGAAGGGCAAGAGATTTCCATTTGGAAGGTTTTCTTCATGATCCTACAAGATCACATTTGGAGACAGGATGTTGCAATCTAAAACTGTAGTCTGCAATGGGGCCATGTTCTAGAGCTCATTCTTCCACTCCAAAACTGCTGTTAGCATCTCGAATTGAAGATAAACCCAGTTCAGAAACTGGGAGTCAACTAGGTTTGTGGGGTTAAAGAGGGGTATAAATTTAGGGGCTAATGAGTGAGAAAGGGATTTGATTCGTGTTTGTCTGGTAGTTACACGGCTGTATAAGTGAATATTCTCTTCTAATTGACCAGAAGTAATGAAATAATGGTCTTCACTCATCATTGTGGTTATACTGCTTTATTCTTCTTGCAAACTGGTAGATTGCATGTTACACATTAGGAAAAAGACATACTTTCAGTTCATTTTCTGAACACATAAGTTGGCTTGGCAACCAGCGTGCCCTGAGGAAGGACAATATAATGGCTTTCCTGCATAAGGACAGTACGCCCATGTAAACACATCTTTTTTCTGTGTTCTCAAATTTGCATCTGTTGTTATACTGGTCAGTGCCAAAGTTTTTTTTGGTGGTTTGGACGTTACTCTGTTCTTACTGGGCTCCTGGCTTTCTGGAGAGATGCACGCTTCTGAGCAATCTAGACGGCTTCCTTTGAAAGTTGCATTGGAGAGTTAGTCACTCAAAAGACTGCTCTTCTCAGCTCTGTGTTTTTCAAAGTGGTAACAAGATTTGTGACAGAGAAGTGCAAGGAAATGGAGTGTGAGGGGAAGTAGATTATTGTCCTACAGAGTCAGGCTCTCTGCATGATACAGTCTCCGATACAACAAAGGACTAGCAGGATCCTGCTGCAGACCTCTTCCCGATTGCAGTCTGAGCATTTTATGATATGTAAAATCTTTGCTCTTTCAGTGAAGTCGTTGCTGGTGCTGAGTTCCCATCTATGTTCAGGTAAAGCCCATGGAGCAATTCTATGGAGTCCCAGAACTTTGGAATGGGCATCCTACATTTTAGTAAGTCAAAAAAGGAAAACCAGAGTCACACCCAAAGAGTCTCTCTGGGTAGGCTGAACATGATAAATGACAATATGGCAGAATGGGGTAGAGGTTAACAGAAACAAGCGTTTTGAGAAGAGAGGAGAGGGAATACCACCTATCTGAGAGGAGAAGGTCATGGGAGGGTAAATTTGAAGGATGGAGGGCAAAGCTTTACCTGGCAAAGAACACTGAAGAATATTCTTGTGCAATTTGTTCTGATAAACTCTTGCAGATTGGCATGAAGGCATCGAGACGAGTTCAACAGTTAATCTTCACCTACCAATCAGCCACTGATGCTGTGATGCATTACAGAGACAGCCTATAGTTTAGAGAGAAAAAAAAAAAAGATTTATTGAGAGCAAAACATCACAGACCTGTGCAAAGATAGAAAGGGAACAAAGAGACTGATGCATTTGCAGCTTCACATTCCCAGCAGCCTCATTACACAACCTGCCACATTTAAGTGAAGGGTATCACATTTTTACACACAATTAGATCCCTAAGGATGCACAGAGGTGCCTCATGGCATTCTTGGAAGTGTCTACACATCCTACTTAAGGGCAATAAGTAAAGTAACTTTGCTTTCCTTACTTGCATTTTAGAGGCTTATTTTTTTAAAAAAAAGCTAATGCTAGGAGGTCACGTGTCACAGCTAATGTTTATTTCATTATTAACATGTACCTGTGGCCATGAATATTGTTAAATATTTTCACCATGTTATTCATAGCCTTTATACAGCAGGATTATTTTAAAATTGGCTGTATGTTTTTAAGGAATTTGTAAAAATTATTTTCTCCTTACTTCCCAGTTCTCATATAAAATTAATAAACAAAAAAGGGCATTCTGAAGGTGATACCTAAGTTCTTTATTGGTCTGAATCCAGAATTATTCCTCTCATGGCACCTCGTGTGATTTCCTATCAAAGCATTCTTGTTCTCTTCCAGACAGATTTGATCTCCTAGTGATTGCTTTACCATGCTTCTTATTGTAAATACGGGGTTGGGCTAGGCACGGAAATGAAACCTCACAGTTAACAGAGTTGAGCAATCAACAAACGGAGTGTGTATGTTGCAGAATGCTCAGACTGAGCTACATAGCAAATACAACAAACTGTTAACCAAACAGATGTTTTTCTTCTCTCATTGCTACTTCCTTTGCTTTTCCCATCTCCATCCTTTTTCTCCTTTTATATTTCCTCTTCTTTTTGCCTTCTTCCTCCCTACTCTCTTACACTTTATCATATATAGGCCCACTTGACCCCAAGGTAGTCAGCTACATTTTTAGAACTTGATTCAACACATGGCTTAGACACAAAACTAGGCCAGCTAGGTCAAGGTGGTAGGTCTTAACCTCCCATTAGACATGTCCTTTAGGGAAAGGAAATGTAAGGAATACTGTTGACACTGACACTAGAGGAAGAATCATCCCTTTCTGTAGGCAACCATCAGAAGTGCAGGGTGTTTTCTGTATATAAGCACAGAATCAAATGCATGTTGTTACCATAGGCAATGAAGAAATCTGGCAAAAATCTCCACTGAAAATAGGGGATTAAGGAGTTAAGGACTATTGCTGTAGCAATTGCAGATGTTAGTGTGAGTTTAATGAAGAGAAAAATATATGCCTTAGGGTGCTGGAAAACTACTCTTTAATTATTCATCTGTAGGTAGTTTGCTTGTCAGACAAGAAAATCCATCTGTCTGAGTTTTCAAGCTGTGGTCCATTTTTTTTTTTTCAGCAAATTTAAAGCAAAATACAGTGTCACCATGCTTGTTTAAAGGCTGTTCTTGTATTCCATGTATTTTGTTTTGAGGTGATGATTCGAGAGGTTTCTTATTCTCCTGCCTCCAGCCAAGGTTTCTCATATTGCCAGTTTGGATCATACTTAGATGTGTGTGTATTTAAGGTCTAGTTTTGCTGTGAGGTAAGCTGAAATGCTTATTGCTGTCAGTCTGGCAGTAGTGAGGTGCAATTAGTCTTATTAATGCATGACTATAAACCCTATTGGCCAGAAACAAAATAACTATGATGACGTCCCTTAAGTTTGCTAGTTAGTTTTGGGTGTTTTCCTGTGATTTCTATGGTCCCCCAGTGCAAAACCATCTCAAATCAAGCCATGCAACCTCCACAAGGTCTCCGAAGTGGATTACTCATATCACAGTAATAGCTAAGGTCATTAGAGCCTAACAGGGAACAAAATAAATGAAAAAGACAGAATAGGTTTATGAAGAGTTGTGGTGGCAGGTAAGTGGTCTGCAGCACTTGATCACTAATGGCTATGTACAGCTGTATCTCAGAAAGCAGCAAAAAAAACTGCTGCTGCATGAAAATGCCAGGCTCACAAGTGGGATTTTGTTTTTCCTGTTGGATGCATTTGGTTGTTATTTTGAACTGTGTACTACCCTGTGGAATTAGCTCTCTCATCTGATCTTAAAAAGAGTATTTAAACGTTAGAATTGCAAAGAGAAACAAAGGAAAATTTCCAGGAAACCAAGCAGGTTTCCACTTACTTTCCTTGGGGGACATAGGGCAGTAGGGTCTGCAAGTAATTCTGGTTCATCAGCCGTCCTGCAGAGGGGAGACGAACCTCTGCAGCGCTTTCTTGTACTGGAGCTGTGCCCAGCAGCATTTCATTGTCCCCCATCCACAGAGTTTGTTCCCAGAGAATTGGCTTGAAAAACAGTGCTGCGTGAGGTATCCTTCATGTCCACCAAATTGCTATCCGGCCCTCAGTGGTGAAGAGTGGGAATTTGTGGTTGAAGTGTGAGTCAGGCTCCAGTGCAAGCCTGGAAGGAGGCAAATGAGCCTGAGAAGAGGGTTTGTATTATAATTAATGCTTTTGAATAGCGCTGTGTAATACTTGCCTTTTTTTTTTTTTCTGTAAAATCACTGTGGGTGATGGCTTGAAAATGCAAATGTTCTCTGGCTAGCTGGCAAAAAGATGCAAGTAAGACCAGCTGCCTTCCAGATAAGGCACAGCAGTACCTGCCTGTGTTACTGCTGCTTCAGCTCTTGGTGGAGAAACATGGGGAAAGCGGGGGAAGACAGAAATCGGAGTGAAGGCAAGAATGGGAGGCACACGGTCCTGTATGGAGGCTGTGGGCTTCCCCCTTCCTGCTGCAGCGATGGAGCTCTGACCAGCTTCCTCTCTAGCGGAGCACAGCACTAGCACAGTCCCTTCTGCTCGAGGTGGAGGTACACACAAATAGATGAGGGGCAAGGAAACAGCAACAACCTAAGAACATGAGCTTGCTGAGAGACTAGGAAACTTACGGTATGAAAACAGTGCTCCTGCGCTTATTCCATAAAAATTCATAGTTATCTTTTCATGAAAATCATATGACGTGGATAATAAGGAGAGATATGAAAGGTCCAAGAAGCCAAAAGGTTACTGGATGACATGGGATGGATTTACGCGTCATTAAGTATTAGCAGACCCCATTTTTTTACTCCATGTTTCTGATGCAAAGCAGTTAGAGCAACAAAGTTGGAGAGTAGTCTTTCAGTTGAAGATCGGTCTGAATGGGAGATGCTGGTGGTAAGGCACAGGCTGTGGGAACATTTAGAGTTTGCTTCTGCCCTGGCCACAGATTTATACTTGGAAAGGTCTTTACTTTTGCTCTTTAATTTCATGCTGTGGTACACTTTTCCTGGCTGCTGTTTATGTAGCCTCGGATTACTATAAAAGTAATATCCTAGAAGCAACAATTCACAGCAGTGTTTGTGGTTGACCTGCATCTTGCAACACATTGTCAGTGCCCTGTTATCAGCTGCTCTTGTGTGCACTTCCCACTAAAATTCCAGTATGTGATTCTCCCAAATTCATACTTAGAGAAGATGTGTTTTGCCATGCTTCTGGCTTTCCATGGGCTGAGGTGTTCGTAGCTGATTGAGAGTCTTACACAAAGTATATATTTCACTTTTTTTTTTTTCTTTTTGGCACCCATATATTTGAGGTAAGATGGGTATTAAAGCATCAAGTAAATGACACGGGAGCTTTTCATTTCAATTTCATTATCCAGGGAAGTACAATTGTGAAACTGAACTGCCTGCCTACGCTTTGTATATTTCCCAAGATGGAAAAAATCAGGAGATTGTCAAGTGGTCCTCGAAGTGATTGAGGGGACAGGTAATATTCAGGTGGAAAATACTCACCTTCCCCTGGGCCTGACACAACGGGGCTTTGCTGGTGACATTCGCTAGGTAGTGAAGCTGGGATTTGACTGGCTTCTTCAGCAGGTTTTGGCTGAGTGGAGATGGGGTGTGAGGGAGTCGTTCTTCAAGACAAGGGAACCTGGTGCTATTGTATTTTGCCGACGTGTGGGGTGCATTCCGAGTGCTGTGTGTGTTATAATTTTAACAAATAGTATAAATATTTACAGATTCTGCTTCCCTGTAACTCTCCAAATTGACTTTTTCATAAAACAGGGAGACGAATACTGTGTGCTTCCCATGCAATCAGCAGGGTTTGAGCTGTTTTTTGACCTTGTGATGACTGAGCCTGTCAGAATCAGAGGTTTAAGGACAGCCATGACATGACCTTCATCCAAACAGATTGCTGCGGAATGATGACTGTGTCACAAAATGCAGGACTACACTTCGCACTGACCAGTGTTGGTTTCATTTGCTGGCAAATGTGTGCTTGAGTTTGCAAAGCGAGCACTTGGGGAATGAAAGGAATATTATCTTTGCTTTTAGAGGCCTCAGTTCCACCTGCAGTTAATGAAGGCAATAAAGGTTGAATGAAAAAGTACCACACTTAGTGAGTCTCTCCTCAGGACAGAAATAATGGCTTCTGAATTGATTAGACATGTTATGTGTGTATTCTCAGTGGCTTTACTCTAATTGCCTCTCAGTGAGATTTACTACAGTTTCAGTATGTAAATAAATAGACAAGTGTGGCTGTGCTGTGTTCAACAGGTTGGCCAGACTTCCCCTCCAGCTAGATGAGAAGCACAAATGAGCAGGAAAGGTTTTGCTTGGGCAAACAAACACTAGCCTTCTTAACTTGCTGAACGGCATCCTTACAATACTGACTCCTGCCCTTTGAGAGGAACTGGATTTAAATCATCAGCTGATTTCTGTAGCCAGAGAACATCGCATCAGGTTATACTACTTTGGACCACTGTGAATGAAGCTGGGCCTGATATAGATTGGACATGTGGACATGCAATGTTATCAGTCACATCATAATCACAATGAATCACTCATTGCCCCAGACAGATTTATCCAGTTCTCTCCTCATCATTACAAGTGTTTTCCCTTAGTTAATTTTATTTTGTGTACTAACAATAGCTGTTACTAATTTATATGAAATTATTTTTTTTTGTGTAATCTTTGTTGTTTTTTTTTCATTGCTACCATAACCGCATTTTTGTCATTATAAAATGGTGAAGCAGGCTGACTCTTACAGTAAACTAGAAGACAGAACTAAAAGATTTTGCTCAGCTAGATAATGACAAGACAAGGAGAAATGGTCTTAAACTAAAAGAGGAGAGATATAGATTAGAGTTTAGGAGGAAATTCTTTCAGATGGTGGTGAGGCCCTGGCACAGGCTGCCCAGAGAAGCTGTGGGTGCCCCATCCCTGGAGGTGCTCAAGGCCAGGCTGGATGGGGCTTTGGGCAACCTGGGCTGGTGAGAGGTGTCCCTGCCTGCGGCAGGGGGTGGAACTGGGTGGTATTTGAGGTGTCTTCCAACCCAAACCATTCTGTGATAAGGTATATGATATGAAATACAAGGGGAAAAATGAGTGTATGGATGCCACGAACATTTTGACCAAGGGTAATTTTGCTAACAGCAGTTTCCAGCTGAGTTCTTACCCTGAAAATCATTCACAGATTTGTTATGAACAGGGAACAAACTGGGTGACTATTCCCTTGTGTGTACACACACACCTACACACTTTTATAAGTTATTTCTTCTTCCTTTTTTTAACCTATAATAATAACAGAAAAGCCCAAATAAGAGTTACGGCTTGGCAGAAATTTAGTTTGTTGAAAGGTTTTTATGTTGTTACAGTGCAAAAACAGTGATTTGCTCCTAGGTCAGAAATGGATGTATAAACCGTCATCTATTACCCAATTATTTCCCTAATTTTCTTGCTTGATGAAATGATGTCCCTGATTGTCATAGACTAGTTAGATTTATTTCCAGCGTGCTGAAAGAAGGTAATAGGATGCATGGGCAAGTGACAAGGTTTAATGACTGACTAAGCCATTAGCTATTTTTAATGACTGCCTTGGCCTGTAATGGTACCTGAGGCAAGATTAATTGCTTTTCTCCAAGCTTCCCCTGGGAGAGACCCTGTTGGTCAGGGTATTTTGAATGTCTGTATGGTTTTGAGAGGCTGTGTGGCTATAACACAACTTCTCCATCAGTGGTTTTCCTAGTATGATTAGGCTGCAGCCCACCCTCTTCAGCAAGCCTTACATGAAGGTGTTTTCACAAACTAGATTGCAGGTTTGGTTCCCAAAATGTGGGAGTGTCAAAATATGGAATGTGGGAGTTAAATGTGTAAAAAGAATAAGAAACTACCAGACAACTCTGTGTTCTCTGTCGTCATTATCAACATCTAATGAAGCCAGATAGCTTTCTTGGCCACCCAAGAAGGGAAGAAGAGAGGCTCTCAGTGCCAGGTTGCTACTAACCTAGTGCTATCTGGGAGACACCTGCTGATGGGAAGTCTGTGCAAGTATCTACTTTGTTGACTCATTCTCGCAGCTGAAGTCAAAATCTTGCAAGGTTCAGAAAAGAAAGTTACAGAGCAAAAGTAGCTTGTCATTTCCGTATTCTAAGGATCTTGTTTTTTTCCATTCTGTTCTCTTTTTATTCTGAAGAAGAATGTTTCTGATGGCAGTGTGTGCATCTGCATGCCAACACATGTTGTTGAAAAGGCTGCCTTGACATGGGCACTGGTAAAGCTCCCCTATCTTTAAAACCTAAACCTGCAGTTCAACTCTTCCATATATTGCTTCATTTAAGAAAGCTATCTGCAACTGCTACCTTGTAAGGTGTCAGCTTGGTTTACTGCAGTTACTTTGATTTGAAATAAGTAGGTAAACTGCTCTGTGGGTGATTAGATTAAGAAGAGGATACATGATAAGAAGAAAAATATCCTTTCTGTTGTTAGCTGCACGATCTGCTCTGGCTGTCTGATAACTGAATCAAATAGCAGTAATGTCATTGTTGACCAGCCTGCTGGTCCGGGAGGTCAGGTTCAGCTGTGAGCAAGATTTCTCCATGCAATACTGATGAAACTAGGGAAATGTCAACAGTTTTCATCTGTATGGTAGGTTTCTCTTAAATTAATATAACCTTGCTTATTTGTTTTATTAAGGCCTGTGGATATTGCAGAGAAGGGATTTATTCTTTCTCAAAGCATCATGGGCTAAAAATACGTAATGAGGTAAAGCAGCTGAGCTTATATGAGTTTACATTGAGTTTACGTATTACGTTCTATGCGCTTTGAAGTGTTATTCTTGCAATCTTTTGAGAAGCAGCTCTGATATAAGGGTTTAAACTATATGTTTAAACTATATGTTTTAAACTATATGTTTAAACCCTTGGGTTTTTTAGGTTCTGAAGAATGAAAGTTCTGCCTTGCCAGAGCTTTGCAACTGGGTGCCACGTGGGCTTGTAATACAGATTTAAATTCAGGAGTTGTAGCCAACCTTCAGATCATCCATACTCTAACTTCTCCAAAATTCTGGCTTTTCTGTAGACTAGAATAGAGTTAGCAGCAGCTAGACTGCTTTGTGTACCATTTGTCTTTGGAAGTGCAAGAGAGACCATCTATTGAAATAGCTGCAAGATACCATGTCACAGCTGTACTGGGTCTAGCTGGGATGGTAACTTTCCCTGCAGCAGCCCATACAGTGCTATGCTCTGCACTTGTAGCTAAAACAGCAGTGGTATCACATTGGTGTTGTGTCTGCTGCTGAGCAGTGCTGGCACAGCATCAGGACTTTCTCTAGCCCTCCTAGGGGGTGGGCAAAAAGTGAGAAACATCACCAGGGCAGCTGACCCAAACCAACCAAAGGGATATTCCATACCATATGATGTCACACTCAGCAATAAAAGGTGGGAAAAGGAGGAAGAGGGGTGGGGTGGGCTCTCGTTGCGAAAACGTCTGTCCTCCTCTCCGAACACCGGCTACGTGCATTGAGGCCCTGCTTCAAGGACGTGGTCAAGCATCGCTTATTTGTGGGAAGTAGAGAGTAATTTTTTTTTTTTCCCCTCTGCATTTCCACATAGCCTTTACTTGTTTTGTTATTCCCTTTCCCCCTTCCTCTTCCCCTTTTCCCTTTCCTCCCTTTAGTTGAATTGTTTAATTAATAATAATATTGTTAATAATAATAATATTGTTAATAATTGTTTAATTAATATAATATTTCCTTGATAATATATTTCTCTCTTTATTAAAATTATCCTTATCTCAACCCGTGAGTTGTTTTTTTTCCCTTTACTTCTTCCCCTCCTCATCTGAGGAGGGGGAGTGAGAGAGCGGTTGTGGTGTTCAGTTGCCTAATACGGTCAAACCACCACAACAGCTCCTCTAAGAGATCCCTTGAATCCAAAACCTGCCCTTCCCTTTTTGCTGCTCCTTTCTGGGTTATAATCTATTAGATCAATCAGATCCCGTATCTCAAGAGAAACTGTAGTACATAGCAAATTGATGCATGGTAACTTTTCTTTTATAGTAAGTTCACCTGTAGTAGACGTGGGGAAAAACTGTAATTGCAGGCCCAGAGCTTTAAAATCAATTGGGAGATATCAAACATTTTTTGAAAGATTTCTTTATCCCAAACAAAGATTTGGGATATTTAATGTAAGAGGTTACATTAGCTTTCCTTTTGATTTACATTTGTAATAATTTCTTAATGTTTGTCCAATAAAAAAGGAAGAAAAAATATTCTTTGGTGGCCACAAGGTTGTTAGCTTTCATGACATATTGGATAATCTTTTAATGAGAACAAAGACGCTGCTGTGTTTGAGGACGTGAGAAGACTTCTGTGCTGGTTAGCCACAGGGGCTGTCCGAATGCTGAAGAGGAAGGTGTAAGCCTCCTGTCGTGAGTGAACTTGTTCTGCATCAGAAGAGGGAAGTTTTTGTGGGCCTGTGGCATGAAAGACCAGCAGCAGTCCTGCTGTCTGGCTGCAGTCCATGCAGCTACCAGCAGGTGAGGTCTCACCTGGAAGAGCTGTGCCCCTGGTGCACAGGACAACAGGGCATCTGTCTGGGGACTATGCATCCAAACAAGCACTGTTCCTGATGTTTGCCTGAATTCAGCAGCCAGTGCAGCTCTGTTCACAGCTCCTGTATGTCTCCTTTTTGTGTGTGAACTGATGCACCATTATGCTTAAAAGACTTAGATCTGAGGGGCGGGTGCTAGTTGGGGGATCAGCTGTTTGCCTGCTAGTGTTACCATCAGGCTTTCCCAGGTGCCTTGTTCTTTCTGAGAAGTGGACAACCTGCTGTGATACTGAGTTAGAGGGCAACATGTGAGAAACACCTTCAGGGCTCTGCTAGGAGAAACAGAGATGGTGTTCCCTGCATGTTGCCTTTGCAGTCTTTTAAAAATGAATCCAGTATACAAGGAGGAAATGTGTCTTAGGAGGCTCTTTTTAGGGCAGGGAGAGCAAGATCCCTGTCACAGCTGTGGCACTAACTCAGTGTGAGGCTGGATAAATCCTTTCCCCTCACTTTCAGGAGCTGTAGAATGAGCCACAGAATAATATTTACCTGAGTTATCATGGATTGTTAATGAGTGGGAATGCTTTGAGGTCTGTAGGGGAACGGCACCAGATTTGTTGAATACAATGTGCTGCATAAAATGCCAGGAGTGTTTAAAGGGATAGATGAAAAAGGGCTGATTATAGATCTCTTTGAAGTCTGTGTTGAAGTTTTCACAGGTTTCTTTGGGCTTTTAATGAGGTAATCATTGTGGTGAGAGAAAAACCTTGAGCAAGGTCATGATCTACTTATTTTTACACAAGGAAGCAAGCTGGTGAACTTATGATACGATTGTTCTTTATGCTGGTCCTCAGGAAAAAAGGAAGGTGAGGGAAACATTGAGATCCCATTATTGTTCAGACAAGTTGGGAGTGGTTCACGGAAACTCTCTGCATCAGTGCTCCCTGCAGTTTTCTGTCCACAGATGACGATCTAGTGATGAGCACACACATAAAAATGGAAAGAACGCTCCCTGTGTCAGGCCCCGCTCATGAAATCCTCTCGCAAATAGACCCACCAGTTACTCAGAGTCACATTGCCTGGATTATTGCAAGGGTCAGTGCCCGGGTAAGGAATGTGACACCTTGGGCCCTTTATGTAACCACCTAATCGTGTAACAGGTGAGCAGGGAGTCCGCGTACAGTGTAAACAAATCCCTTTGCCATTTTTCCCTGCATTGTCAGGCTAATTCTGATGAAGAAGACATGCAAAGCTGAAGCCAGGGATCAAGGCTTGGAGCCTGATCAGAGCTTCGGCAGGAAGTGCTGCAGTGAGGACATTTTCCGGCGAGTTTCAAATGAAGACTAAAATATTCCCCCCACCTCCTCTCTCTCATTTGTTTGTTTGCTCCTGCACTGCCTCAGCTGTGTGCTGGAGATACTTGTGCTCCGAGGAGAGGGGACGGTTGATGCCATAGAACATGGCTTGGCGCCAGGAGCTGTGGTCTGTATGCAAATCATCATTTGGTCCCTGATCAAGTTACGGTGTCTTGGTTTCTCATCCGTGAGTGATGCATTATAGAGGAGGCTGGGGTTATTTGGTGCTTCCTGAAGGAGGAGCTGCTTGTCTTCGTTCTCTCCTCCACAAACTTCTTGAGCAGTGGCTGCAGACGGTGGAAAGGTGCCCATGGCTACACTTCCTCCTTTATGACTGTGCACAGCAGCTGATAATCAACAGCTTTTCTCCCCCAGTGAATTCATGTTAAAGAAGAGCTCCTACATCCATTTCATATGGTCAAGAGAGCTAATAATCGGCATCTATTAATTGTTCAAGACAATCAGTATACTCAGCTGGGACACACCACAGATGCTAACGTGTCTTTTATATCTTATGCAGCTTCGCTTCGTCTCTACTTAAGTGCATCATACTGTTATACCTAGAAAACCTAACCTGGTCTTTATAAAAGACATTGCTCCGTGTTTACTAGAGTTCTGCTATACTTATCATCAGTAAGAATATTTAATAGCTAGTTGCACTTTCTTGAGCAGAATAAGGAGAAGATTTGCTTGGTGTCTGATGGGTATTTTTCAGCCAAGTTTCATAATTTGCCTGACTTTTGACTTGGGCTTTCCCTGACAAGCACATGGTTAGAGGCAGTGATGTACACATTGTATTGTGCTTAATAAATATATTGTTAGCATTTTGATCAGGTTAAAGGGAGAGAATAGAGAAATAATACCTTAGGTTAAGTTGATCTCAGAAGGCAAATAACTCTCATATCTAATATATTTGCCTCATTTCCTAGCTGGCAACCGTGTTGTCTTGTATCTGCACAGCACTTCACCACTCTGCTGGGCTGTTTCCATTTGTGCATGTAGTATTTATCATTCATGTGTCCATTAAATCATCATCCCTTAATGGAGCTTCATGTTGCTTGGGTTTTCCCTGTATGGTGAGTATCTCATGTCTTGTTTGTCTGGGTGATATTTTTACATTAGGTGAAGGTAAAGAGCAGAAGGAGCAACAGTGCTCTGATGCTGAGTCACAGTGAGCAGGAGGGGTTGCTCCGTGTGTGTCTACAATTGCGTCCTCGCACTGCCTCCCTAAGTCAAGCAAGAAGTCTTCTTACCCTCAGTATATGTATACACCCAAATCATAGCAACACCTTTAAATTAACACAGCTTCATATTATGTCCCCATGCAGACATCAGTCTAAAGCCTACTGAGTTCCTGGGGAGTCAGATTGTCAGCTGAGATCATCTTTATTTTCTAGGCTAGAGGCAGGAGGAGAGTATCAGAAGCAAGCAGACGTGTAGGAAGAGTGTTTCCCGGCTAGTCACAAGCAGGCAGGACTACTGGAGGCCACAAGCATGGACCATTAGTTACCTTTGAGGATGGAGAGAGAGCCATAAGTCCTTAGGATCTGTTTCGGAGATCCGTAGGGGATCACCTTTATGCAACACTTACTGGAAATGTCTATGGAAGTACAGAAGTGTCAGAAATACTCCACCTGTAATTGGTAATCATACACAAATATAGAGAATTGCGGAAGTTTTCTCTTGTCCATGCCTGTTTGAAACAACCCAAGTATTGGCCTTCAGCACTCAAGACATCCAAGCTGTCTGCAGAAACTGTCTATGTTTTACTGCTAAGCAACTGAAGTTTTCCTTTTTGCTTCCTTTAGCCTATGTTAAACCGTCTTTGCTGGAAACAGTAGTGAGAGAGTGGAAAAAATTTAACAGGATTTGCAAAGCAGGGAGTGATACTGTACTAAACCAGACTCACTGTAAACCCCCGAAGCTCCATGGAAAGCCTTAGTTATGGCTTGAGACCTTAGCTTTGGTGTTGAAAAACATGCCTGTAATAGCTCAAAAATGAGGCCATTTCTGCTTTAGGAAGGATTTTCCATAGAGAATTCTGTCAAGTCTGCCACTGTCTGATGCGTTTGGCCTGCTGGATGAAGACTGCCCAGATCACCACTCTGCGCTGTGCTTTAATTTGCTCACTTCTGGACTCTGTCCAGCATCCCTGACGTCCCTCCATTGATTGCAGCTTGCACTGGATTAAGCCCAGCAGTCGTCTAAGCGTATCCATTTCATGGTTGTTTGTGGGCTGTGTTTTGGAGTTTATAAGGGTGCTGACTGTTATAAATATCTTTATAGGTTGGCCTTATGAAAATGCAGTGCCTTTACTCTGTACTCATGCCTTTATTATTATCATTATCAAGTTACCGCTTTTAAACAGTCGGTTGTTTAGAAGTAGAAAAACCTTCCATGACAAAAACATAGCAACCTCCTCCATAGAATATGATTTAATGTCAAGTCATTAGCTGTGGAACATTTTGGCTTGGTTTGTTAGCATTTACCCTAAGCAACCAGCCAATGCCAGTCCCAGCAGGTGGGTATTATTTCAATCTGCTCCATACTCAAAGTTTCTCTAAGCTCTGGAGCCTGTAAAAGGCTCTGCTAACTAGAACTGTTCCCATGTGTCACTAGCCATCTATGGAGACAAGTTTTGAGAACATGGAGCTAAAAAGGGTTCGCATTTTCTTGGCTACTGTATCAAGCAGCTTTATGTCAACTTCTTCAAGTTACATCTAGCCTTGACCTTCAGCGTCTGGCCTGGGACTTTCCAGAGTGAGATTCTTAACTGAGCAGTACCAGGACCTTGGGGCCCAGAGTCTGATCTGTTTTGTATGGGCCGCCACAGGACATGCACGTACAATTGCACTGCTTTTCAAGAGCCAGTTCCACCGAGAAGCCTAAGTGCCCAGTCAGGTGCTTCAGCGCCTCCTTTCAAACCTCAGCCAGCAGCTGTTTCAGTCAGAGGTGTCTGACTGCTACGTGTGTATGAATCTTCCCGGAAAGTCCTGACTAATTTATGCCACTGAGCACAAACCCAGCTGTTCAGTTTCAGTTGGCTCCAGCCTTAAAACCCAGCAAGACTCTCAGGCGTTTTTCTCCTGCAGGACCCCATTCAGTAGATGCTCCCAGACAACAGCGGTCTGGTTCAGGCTGTGCACAAGGCAGCAGTGCTTAAGCTTACTTAGGATACAGGCGAACCAGCTTAAGGTCTCTCCTCTGCCTTATTTAAAGTGCTTATTTAAAACACTCTATTCCCTTCATTTAGGCATGGTCTGACACAGAGCAGAGTTCCCAAGAGCTCTGCCTGGCTTCCAGGATTCCTGGGCTGGTTATGCTTTTCAGCTGCACTACCTTGTCTTGTACGCTGCCATTTAAAAAAAAAAATCCATGGGGAAGAAAAAAGGCATCAGGCATCCCCTGATGGGGGAGTCTTGCTTTTCCTCTTCTGAATGAAAGCAACATGAAGCTGGCTGTTTGAAACATCCATGTGCCAACCTCAGCAAGTCTTACTTCCCAGAGGGAGAGGTGCTAGGTAAGATGGAATAGAAGAGCAAAGGAAAATAACAATGGTTTATTAGTATTTTTGGAGTGAGACTGAAATCCGTTTTTATACCGTGAGGAGCCATCTCTGTAAAACGAAATACGTGAAATTACTTGGTAATAACGGAGCAATACAAGTAGATCCCAGTGTGCACACTTCCTAAATGCCAACTCTATGTCTTATATGCTGGTATAAAATCAGTAGGTTGGTCAAGGGGGATACTCCTAGCAGCTCCTTAGCTTGTTAACTGTAAACCATTTTAATCCAAAACTCACTTTGACCCCTTAAGAACCTTTTCTCTCCTTGCTACAGCAGAGCTGTTTGGTGGGGACAGGGGAAGGTGTCCTTTGTGCCGTGTGTCTGGCCTGCAGCACTTTAACAGTTAATATTCACAGCCCTAGTAGCTTAAAGGCAGCAGAGTAGCCCCTCAGCTCTGTCCTGGAGGGAAAGAGAGAGCTGGCACAGCTGAGAAAGATGATGCCTGCCTAGACCAATGGTGCACCTTATCTCCTCAGCAGAGTGATTCCTAAATCTGCAGATGGCCAAGCCTAGTTTACAGCCAGCTCATTGACAACATCTGCATGCGGAGAGAGACGAGATGCAACGAGACACAGGGCACGTTTCACGTACATAAATTATGTATGAAACAAAGCAGTCTTAGTATTAACCGAGCTGTCCTGGAATTGGGCAAGCCACGTTGGTTGAAGGATGCACCTTGATTAATTAGTCTGGACACAGTGGCAGTATTGCTTTGAAGATGTGTGATAGCATCTCTGGATGGGGCCTTTTAGGAGTACCAACCTGCTCAAAGCTCACAGCGTGACCTCTAGCCTTGTTCTGCACTGTGCCATGGGAACATACTTAAGCGGCCTGCTTGGCTCATGTGGAGAGTGGCTGACAAAGCAGGGCAACCAGACTGGAGCCTCTCAAGTCCCTGGCCAGCACTGCAGCTGCTGGGCACTCTTTCCATGGAGACTGTTCACAAGGGGACTGTTCACAGTGGTCTACGAGAGGGTTTTTCAAGGGACTAAACACATCTCTGTACCGCTCTGAATGCTTACTCCCCAGGACTCCCTGTCTTTGTGGAGGTTTCTTTCCTACATCCATTCCATCCCTCCTCCTTTTTTCTGTGAAACAGTTGCTGGCACAACTGAAATCTTTTTTGTCTTGCACAAGCTTTCAAGACACAAACTGAAATTTCAACAACTTGGTGGAGCATGATCCTTTAAACAGAGTAATGGATTTGTTCCCAAAATTGAAGGTCTTGGCATGAATCAGTTAAAGGCCTTTGCCCAAGCAAAGACTGGAAGATAATGTAGGTGTTTCTGGACTGGACTTTCAGCCTGAAACCCCCCTAAAAAACTGGTAGTTTTGACTATTTTTTTTTCTGGAATTACCCTCAATTTTATCATCCTGTATCCATACAAGCACTCTTTGGTTTTTAAGATTTCAGACAATTGACTGCTATACTAGGAAAGCCTCATAACGAGTATTGCTTCTTAACTTGTTTTTAATTGAAATGTTCACACTTCATCATGTAATGTGTAATATTTAAATGTGTAATATTTAAATAAAACACTGGCACAACATTAGTTGTGCACTGAGCAGAGTACCACCTAGCAACACCAAAGCAAATGCTAAGTGTAATAGCTCGGATACAGAAATGTATCCGATTATGACAGGATGGGTCACAGTGCACTAATTTACCTTCCTCCTCTAGAAGAGTGTCACCTACTCTTTGTATCAGGAAGAAGCAGATGTCAGCAGAAAGGAAGCCCCAGCAGTAGAAATATTTTTTTCTGTTTTCTGACAGATACCTCTGAAGCACCAGCCTTTTTGGATAGTTTTTAATTAAGTCAGCCAGAGAAGCATGCTAAGATACTTAATGCCAAGCTCTGGACAACTGGAATTATACTGCTCCGACAAGCAGGTTCGTTTCAAAGTGCTCTGGTGTGCCAGCACCTCACAACGATCTGCTCTTTGTTGTGGCTGAGACCCTCGGGGACAAAGGAAGGCAAAGGAGACAAAGGAAATTCAGAACCAGCATGGGGATTGAGGTGTGTCTTCCATGGCATGTCCTTCTTGCTCAGGGTGTTTGGCTCTAAACGCATTTAAATCAGGGTTTTCTTTAATTCTGCTCATCCCACACCACATCATTACACTCTCTGTTTATTTGGCATGGTCCTCAAGCAACAGACTGACTCAATTCTTTAATAGAACAGGTTGGAGAATAATATATATTACTCACTTGCTCTTTTTGCTTGATCAAAAGAGTTAATTCATTGCTGCTGTAAACTTCAGCTCACAAAGATGTAACGACAGCTCATTATCTTTGCAGGTATTCATAGAGCACATTATGGAAATATGTTATTAGCTTTATTGAATATGTACATGGAATTTGGGTGTTGTGGTACAAGTGAATGTATCTGGCTTTGCAGAACAGGGTTGTTTAAATCTAACCCAAGTAAAGAGATCAACAGGCACAACACATAGAGAACAAGCACGCTCACATACTGCATCCCTGAACTGATTGAGCTAAGTCTGTCTTAGGAATCTTTGCCAACCTATTCAGCCAGCCACTGGGTGTACAGCTAATAGAAGGAACGTGAGATGGAGCAGTCAGCCCAAATGTTGATGTAAAGGAGAAATCTTGGTATCAGAGAAAGGTTTGTTCAAAAGCACCAGACTAGTGGCTCCTAATGTGTAAAGGTTCTGTTTCATTGGAAATGGGCACGAGGAGGTCCCGCTGGATTGCGCTGCAATACCTGAAACTCCCTGCGGTGGCAATGATTTGTTGATGTTAATGATTTTTTGTTGCTGACTCATTACAATTGTTAGTATGGTGCGAGAGGTAAGAGGGTGAAATGGGCATCTCATGGGGCTTGAAAGGAGCCAGCTGAAAGCAGGTACATTGTGGCATGCAGCACAATTCAGGGAGAGCACAGAGGCTGGACAGGGACCCTGGGTACGAGATTGCTTGGCCCGGAGCGAGCAGTGAGGCTGTGTGTTCAGCTCACACCGAGCAGGAGGTGTCCCACTACTGCAGCCTGCCTGTACTAGGCAAAGGACCAGGAGACAAATTCAGCTTAACAGAGGAAAGGATTGACTAAAGTCACAATGTACCTTTCTTGCTGGTAATCCTGCAAATGTGCCGAATCTGTGTGAAATGGTTGCAGAGTGGTTGCTCCCTAATGTCACCGTTTCAAATTAATGCCATGGTGATCTGTGTATTTACTGTACCTGCTGAACAGCACTTTATTACTCAAAGTCCTTTTTCTCTTGCCTGTGTTGGTAAATAATGCAGAGAGTAACAGCAACTGATAGCTCAGGTTATTGCCCTGATGTATCTGTGCCTGTGATGCAGTTTGCTGTGCTGCAACGTTAAGTGCAGTTTGTGAGGTGTGTGCCATAGTTCCCACCTGCAGTGGCGGCAGGTATCAGATGGAGGTGTCAGGATAGTGGGCAATGTTCAACCAGCAGAAGAGCAAAATGCAGGTAGTGCTGCTAAAAAGGTTCAGATTTGGCATTTCTGAGTGGAGTAAAGAAGGCTGTTTGCATCAGTCTTGTCTCATCTAGCTCTCTCCCTGGACTGCAGCTAAAGAAGTTGAGATAGGTGACCTTTTCCAACCCAGTGCAGTATCCTCAGCAAATAAAACCATTGGAAAAATCTCTTCTTGATGCTGCAGTCCAGTCTGTGAGCTGTAACAATTGCAAGCCTGTTACAATTTAACGAGCATCTGATTGCTGATCTTGAATTAAGTTTGTGGTCACGAGTCAGTTCCCAGCAGAGAAGCCCCAGTGACTCGCATTAGTTAAACTTGCTGCAGCAGTAGAGCTGTTGGCGAGTGAGCCACAGACACTCGGCTGTTCTCCTAGACACCAAAGAGATCCGTGCAGGGGAGGTCAGAAATACCTGGCACAGAAGTGCTGTGACTGTTACATAGTTAAGTGTTTCTCCAGGGACACCTTGTTTTCCACCAGAGCCAAATTCACTCTGATTGGGTAAAATCGGGGTACGCAAAGTAGGAAAGGAACTTTCCCTGCAAGACTACGATCAGAGTTAGCTTACTTATCATAGCAGTACTGTTTTACACCTTATTAAAACATGCTTTTCTGCCTGGTGCCAGCTATGGACTGGGAAAGATCCATGAACTTTTTGCATGTGAGATGGCTCTATTTCCTCACACAAGGAATAGTGCAAACCTTATACGAATTGGTGGAGAGCCTCCCACCAGTATCAGGGACCTTTGGACCAGGACTGTGGGCAGTGGGGATGTGCATTGGAAATTACACTATGATATGCTGTTTTAAGCTGTTGCCTTTTACCATTTATATGGTGTTGTATGTAGTTAATTTGTGTGTGACTTGACAGGCTGCGCAGAAAGAGAAGCCTGCTGCCCCAGAATCTTTCAGCAGCTATAAGAATAACATGGGTGCAAGAGAGAGAAAGTGATAGCACAAGAACAGGCAGCAAAATCACATGAAACTAAGTAAAGGAGAAGAAGCTTGGCCACAACGATGGCAGAGGAGATGTTATTTTCTTGCCTTCCAGGTTTTAGTACATTTGCACCAGGACATAGCCGTGACATCTGTTAGATTTCAGTGGAAGACAGAAGCACTTAATTTTGGATTACTTTTGTTGTTATGGCAGTGATTTTGCTGATGAATACATCCATTTCTGAGTCAAAGCTTGTTCACTCTAAGATGGGTCTGAAGCCAAACCAGAGTCTTAAGCAGCTTCAAACTTTGAAGGAGGTTGGGCAATATGTTTATATTAGCTGAAGCAAAACCTTTTATGCAGCCTCATACAACCACAGAAAGCTAAGAGTTCAATTCCAGGGCCACATGTTGTGCCAAAGGCCTGGTGTTTTTTTTTTTTGTTTTTTTTTTTTTTCTAGTTTGTCGAGGATTTATTTGATTCTGTTTTTTTGTTTTGTTTTGTTTTGTTTTTCTTCCCTCTTTATTCATTTGTGATTTCACCTCCTCCTTCTGCTTACACTACTGTTAGCTTATTGCTTTTGTTCTCATCTCTCTGTTTTCTTTGGTCAAGAGCTGAAAGCTCCCAACATAGATTAAAAGAATGATATCAACATTATCAGTTGGCTCTGATTCACTTGGCAAATCCTCTTCTTTTCAAGGGTAGTATTTGATATACTGTGATAGCTCTTTACTTCGTAAAGTTATTTTGGGAGCTTTCTCGAAATTCCTGAAATTTTACTGATACTAAATTATACTACTCATTGCATCTCTCAAGACACAGGAGCATGCATTTATTTAAGGAATTGCATAATTCTTCACGTGGGGTCATGTCTCTCATCTACTGTTATCTCTTCAGTTCTCATCTCCTCCATTTTCTCTCCCAAAGAACCATCCCTGTTCTGCACCTGTCTTCTGTGTTCTCCACCATTTGGGCTGATCATTTTAGGACGAGGTCCTGCAGTGTGCTGACTTGTCTGGTTCAAACAAGGCCTGCATGTCAATGAAAGCTCACATTACACACAAAAAAATGTTGTGTCTTTAACGAAATGGGATTTACCCTTTGACATGTTTTTTATGCTAAACTCAGACTTTTAGACTTGGGGTATAGCAGAGCACTTGGGCAAAGCTGTCATTGGAGTCAGTGGAATAACGGTTATTGTGAAGCTGATATACAGGTAGGAAATCTAGGATTTATTCCGACAGCAAAGCTCCTCTTTATTCTTTTTAAATAATGTAAAGCTAACATAAGGCAGAATGTGTCCTGGTCTCCACAAGATGAAATCAATCAAAATTTTATGTCTGAAATAAGAACAGATCATATAGAACCTTGTCCATCCCCTTGTTTCCTGGAAGACTCTTTGATTGATTCCCTCTAACTCATGGCACAGTTTTTCCGGTCTTGTAAATATGCACCAGCTAAGGTAAGATCCTGAGAAGTATTTAGGTGCCTGACTCTTGCTTAAGACTGAGCTCCATTGATTTTGGCTGAAGTTCACAAGTGGGCCAGCCCATTGATTTCAGTGGATAAGACTGAAATCAATGCTGTTCAGGTATGCAGCTCAAAAAGGCTGAGCCAAGCCTGCTGGCTTTGACCCACAGGCACTTGTGCATGTCTTTAACTTCAAGCACGTGGGCAGCCATTGTACCTTTTCTAAACCTCTCAGTGCTCAGATCATGGTTATTGTGTGAAGCATCAGCTGAACACGTACCCGTACACTGAAATAGTGAGGAATAAAGCAGCAGTCCCCAGTTTAACTGCTGTGTCTTGAAAAGTAAGCCTCGGCACAAGCAGTGTTTTGTCGTTGGTGATGTGTTATCAACAGAAGTCCTCCTGCCTACGGTTCACGCCAACAACTCTGGCACCGAGTGCCACTACCAGTGATGTTCATACTCTGCCTGCAACAGTACTGTAGCCTTAAAGATGCAGGCCAGTACAGTAACGTGCTGCTGCTGTGATAAACATGGACTTGAAATAAAGTTTAAAAACAGAAAATGATTCAGTGGCTCTGAGTCAAGGGTCAAGTCTAAGTAAGTTCTCCTAAGAGCCAGCTGATCTTCTGCCAGGTCTTCTCCTTCATCCGCAGACTGGTTTCCCTTCAGCTGTGTTGGCATCTCTCTGCTTAGGTGCTGCCATGACTTTGTGCCAGGCTTATCTTGTATTACAAAACCCTGAACACTGGACTGGAAGCAGTTGAAAGCTCTCTCTTGATTTTACAGGCAATGTGCTGCATTTCTACAAAGTATTTCAATGGCGAGGGTTTGACATTTCTTTTTTTAACTGGTGCTGTGTTGCTAAGTCTGATATATTTATCATTAGTCTCATAGTATTTGATGTCCTGCAAAACTAGTGATTAAATAAGAATCTTGGCCATCACTTAAAAACCAAATTTCTAGGCTCAGACTTGTTGAGAAGTAGTTGAAAAATACTCTGTTTGCATAAGTTGACAAATACTGAAAGTGAAAAATGTTGAAAAATGTTGGAAGTGCTTATGTATCCTGAAAAATGAGAAATCAGAATATATCGAAAAAAATTGAGCTCTTTTTTTTTCTGCAAAAGTCCCATGGCTTTTAAGTTAATCTTGTGATCTGGGAGGAAAAGCAGTAAAGTCCTCCTCTTTGATGGCCCGGGACTGGTAGAACTGTCTTATTTGCCCCAGTTACTCCTCCTGTTCTCTTACTCTAGCCTCTTTGGGAGGAGTGGATCAAATGGCAGATGCAGGTTTGGCTTACATCAACCTTGACTGAATTCCAGGTTAAAGGAGACCCAACAAGGGAGTAAATGTTGATATTTCTCTACTCCAGCAAGTCCTCACCCCTACATTTCTTCTTCTTCACCTTTTCTATTTCGACTTAGAATAGCTCAGAAGGTTATGGTTTTTGTTTGTTTGTTTTGTTTCTTGACGCTTGCTGCATTTTGCTTTGTGAGTGTGAAGATTACGCTACCTTAGGATGGCTAAAAAAATCACTGGCAACACTGGTGGCATGCCATCTGCAGCCCTTTTAACATGGCTGGGGTTCACAAAAGAACGCTTTTCTCTCTGGTGTTTGAGCTGAACGCAAACTTTTGTTATCTTTGAAATAAATAAGACTTTGACAATGGTTTATTTATTTAAAAAGTAAGGTTTGATTTAAAACACGAGGCCTGCACGTGACTTTGGTAACACAATAGCTGTGCTGTTCTCAGAGCAGGATGACTCTTAGTTCCTGCACCAGGAGCGGGGTGGGTGCCCCTGTGCTGTGGAATATGTGAGGCTACGGGTGGGCCGGGGGTTCCCCACACTGTGCACGTGGGTTTGGTCTGAGTGGTCACAGTGCTGCTCGTTTCCCGGCAGCAGCCTCTGGATTGTGTTAGCAGGAGTGGAAGATGGTTCAGGTTACCAAAGGGTGGCCTAAGGAGGTTGAAAAGCTCTTTTTCCCAGAATGGTGTTAGAAAGGTCAAAGGAGGCTTGATCAGATTTTAAAGCTAGAGAACTTTTGCAAAGCAGGTGCATCACCGACCTGCTCTGCACTGAGGAATTCAGGCTGGACCCTTGTCAGCTTTCGAGTCATGTCTGCCCCCACACAACAAAGAATACCAAAGCATTAGAGGTGGATGGTGCAACTCAGATAATAACTAAGTTTAGTTCCTAGCTTTGCTAACCAGCTGGCCTAAGACCATGGGAACCGCTCTTTTTCTGCCTCAGTTCTGCTTTTTTTTGTCCACACCCCATTTCTGCCTTCACCCAAGATACATGCTGTTTCCCACCCACACCTTTCCGCATCTGAGAATTACTTAACTTTCTGAAGAGGAGTCCTGTGAAGTGCATCCCACACAGATACACTGCGAGGGTGGAGCTGGGAATAGAGCTTGGGTGGAAGGAAGTGACTGGGACAGGGCCGAGGGAGAAGGGTGGTGGCATGTGGGACAACAAGACACTGCAGCTCCACTGGACAAGAGACCAGAGCTGCTTCTTTCTGTAGTGCTGGGAACCCAAATCAGCTTAAGCTGATCTTGCTCTGTCCCCTCAGAGGCCTCCATGAGCCCACGGCATGCCGACAGAATAGAGAGGAGCCTGAGTGGTCACAGTAAAGATTGTGGTGTGGGAAGGATGTACTGCATAATATTTTGGTGTCCATCTCTAGGGCAGATTTCCCACAGATGATCCTCCTGTGCCTAATTATAGTGCCTGTCCTTTTCCTTCAACTCCCTGGCATGAGTGCCTTCTCCTCTGGTGCTCACCTGTTTGGAGCTCTCACGGCTTCCTTTGCCTGTCTACCAGTGTCAGCTAACAAGCTTCTCCAGCTTCCCTGGGTCTCTTAATTTCTCTTGCCCGCTGTTACTTGCTTGTCTCAGCAGCTGGCTCTCACAGAAACTCCCCAGTTGCCATCAGGGTTGCCAGGAGTGACAGAGGTTTCTTTGTGTGCAAATTAGTAAGTCGGTGTATAATCAAAAAAAGGACAAGGCTACAGCAATGCCAAACCTATTAGTCATTTATTGGACAAGTGTAGTCTTAATGCTCACACTTGGGGGTACACTAGTAAATATGTTAAAAATGCTTGGTGCCTGAAAACTGACTGCCTGACAACACTGTTTCCTATGAAGCTTAGTCTTAAATGGGTAGCTGGCCCTTGAGCCAGCACCGCTGAAGCCACTGCTAAGTGTGTCATTGACCTCATGAGCTAAGAAACACAGCTCTAAATTCTGGTTTGTTCAAGAGCAAAAATCCTACCTCAGATCTTCCTGGAGGAGATCAGCACTCTTTCTTGTTGGATTACAGCTGCACAAGTGCTGTGCAGTCTTCTGAAAACGTGGCCAGCCCATTTACAGGGAATGAGATGCGCAAGTCGGAGGAACTGAGATCATCTAAGCCATTAACTTCATTTGTCTATTCTAAGCCAAGAATATGTTACCGAGGGCAGATGGGTGCTGTATAGGCACCCACAGTGGAAACCCAGTCCACATGAGAAGCAGACTCCTGACAAGTGCAGTACGTATATTTACTGAGAGGGAGAGTGGCCTGACCTGCTCCTGGGTTTGCCCAGAGTTGAGCTCCCAGCTAGCTATGTCACTGAAAACTTTTAGGACAATATAAAGGAGGCTCTCAGTAAAGCTGCGTTAGACATTTTAATCAGGTACAGACATCTTCCAGTATTGTAAATAGCTGGAATTCCCCTGAGTAGGCAGACATTCGCAGCAACAGAGTTCTGCTGAGAGCTGTAGCAGGCAACCCCAAATGCAGTGTGTCAAAGACCTACCGGTACTGTTTTCAGCACACTTCTAGCTAAACACCGAGAAGCTGGTGGATATTGCTGGGTTGGTTCCAAGTTGGAAGGAGAAGACAGGAAAGACTACTGCATGCTGGAAAGCTTATAGTATGTTTCCACCTCATTTGGAGTGACTGTGCTGGGAAGCAATTTATATAAAGTTGCTATGTGAAAGTCGTATGTGTTCAGAATGGCTATATATAGATACATGTAGGAAAAAAAAAAAAAGGTAATTGTGCATATGTCATAGACTTTTGTGTCATTAACAAGTGTGTGTCCTAAGCAATTTTACTTGGGGGATACAACTGCCTGTGCAGCTCAAAGGAATCCTCCAAAACTGCTGTTGCAAGCATGTAGATGTAGGCTGGCAATTTATTTAATAGCTCCAGAGGGAAGAATTGTATCTTCAGCAGACAGCTGATGAGTCTTGGTACATTTTTTGTGAGCCTAATTGCCCTTCACCCATATAACCACTGACCCTCATCACACCTTGTCCATTCCCAAGCTTTCCAATTCGGGTATACTCAATCTTTTTAAACATTTTGGAATGGGCAGTCATACTCTGTCATCCTGCAGACAATGAACTTCCACTGACGATCCCTGCATGGGAAGAGAGACAAGAGAAAGATGTTAGTGAGATGGAGAGGGCAACTGCAGTGGATAAGACTGTACAAGTAAGAAAATTTTACGCAAGGTATTGTGGCAACAAAAACATCTGTCTGGCATTAGCCAACTTTTCTCTGAATGCCTCATGTTTTTTTGTGGGATGGAAGGAGATTCAATATGCCTGATAGTTTTAATTCCTTCCCACTCCCCTACAAGATAAGAAAATCAGCTATCTGAATAATCAGGTCTCTGAACATCCTTCTGAAGACAATGACTATTGATGTTGATCAATCCTACATTGACATCAAATCAGTGATCAAGAAGAAAAGGATGGTTCTGCCTGAAGTTACTGTCATATGATACAACATTCCAAAATATGCATGAAGTAAAACATGTAGGTGAGTTTCAAGTTATTTTTAAGAGATGAGTTATCCATATAGCAAAGTTCACTTTTTTTTTTCCTATTAATAGGTCTGCTAGTTAGTAACCTTTATGAAAGATGTGAAGGAATCACTATCGAGAGAAATTAAATTCAGTTCTCATCCTTTATCTCCACAAGTCACATGTGAGGCAAGAAAACATTTATAGGTGTAGGGAGAGTTCATGCTCTTCCTGGTTTGTGAGTAATTGGATGACTGTACTCTTCCTCAGGTGAGTGGTACAACACCTATTAACAATTGTTTGTAGGAAGCATGGCTGGAGCAGCAGGATTCAGCAGCGGAGGCCAGTGATTTAGTGTTCAATAGCTAACAAGCTGCAAATTTCCACCTTAGCTTATTGTGTACTACATTTCCCTTGACAAAATGGCATGAGTTCAAAAGATCAAATGCTGTCGTGCTGTGGAGCATACACAGTGCAAATGTTCCATTTAGGCTGTTTGGTAAAGGCTGAGGAGTTTTGATGTAAAGTGCAGTCCTTGAAGATGGCAGCAGTCATTTGAACTGGCAATGGGCAGTACTCCCAAATGCTTCTGAACATTTGGATTCTGCTAATAGTGGTCTCCTAGACCTGAGACATGGGATGGATAGTGCTGCCATCGAACAGTGGCTCAGCAGCAGCTTTCCTTACGAGACCCCTTCACAGTCCTGGTTTTCTGGTGGCCAACTCCAAGAGATGTGCTGAGCCGAGGCCACGTCTTACTAATGGCTGCTCCTCTGTGGTTCCATTGCCTGGGTGACTGTGTCCTGCAGGAAGATCAATTTGACTCTTAAGCTCTATGTCTGCATAAAGCCTCTCATGCCAGCTTTCATTTGCTGAAGTTTTTTAATTGAAAACTTATTATGCTAATTCACAGGTTAATGCTGAATCTCATTTGGAATAGGGTCTGCCTCATACTTGTCAGTAAGTCTGTGCTTAATTATATAGTGGTTTATATTTTTATTTCTTTTGACCTTTCCTAGATATTTTTACTGTAATTTTTTCATAAAACTATTACCAAAGGTTAAGGAAATGCAAAAACAATTTTTAGGAACTTTTAGAATTATTTTAGGAAGTCCTCATTTGGACTGTGTGTATGCTTTTCAAAAAAACTATTCCTTTGGTCACTGAGATAGCTCAGAGAGACAAATAAAAAGGCGAATCATGGATTAACAGGATTTTGTGGGTCAAAATTATGGCCTGCTAAACTAGCAAGTATTGTCAGAGAGACTTTTAGCTCTCAAAAGCAGAGGGATAGTCATTTTTCTTAGAAAAAAAGAAGTCTAAAAATACCTGTTTGAAGTGATTAGGAAAGCTTAAACTAAAAAATCTTCAAAGGCTTTTTTGTGCCTCTTGTTAGCTCGAGAACATTGCTTGTCATGAGTTAAATAGCCTGAACACAAGTTTTACATGCTTGAAGATGAAAAGCAGTCTCAAGATCTTCAGTGCATTTGCACAGACAAGCTGCCTGTGTGTGTGATTCTGGCAGGCTGGGTCTGGGAGTCGCTTCTTTTGCTCCTATTCTGCCTCAGCCAGCTGCAAAAAAAACCCAACTATTTAGGATAACAAACATTGCCCGCTTCTGTGAGAGTCATTTGACAGAGCTGCTGCATGAATCTGCATTGCAAACTGGTATAGCAAGACAGTTTTTCACTTAATATGCTAACCAGAACAAGTCAGTTTAAGGCATTCTGGGAGCTGGAGGCCAGAAAATTCATCAGCTCAGAAAAACTTCCTGGATCACATTTGCAAAATGTGTTCTGGTAGTTTTCACCCGCTACAATTGCAGTTTTTTCTCTGCCATCACAGCAGTGGTAGGACAGAGTTGGTGGTGGTGGTGGTGGTTTTTCCCTTTTTCGGGTACTGGGGGATCACAACCTTTTGACGTCCCCGTGATGCTGCTGGCCCACACAGGAGGCGGTGGTAAGCTTCAGCACTCACAGGCAGAAATCTACTCAGAGGCTTCGGTTACCTCAGCTGCTCTGTTTTCCAGATATGTCTTTGTGACTCCTGACATTACCCTGGTCCACATCCGATGATGGCTGGAATCCAGCTAGAGGGGAGTGCACTGTCTGTATTTTCTCGCTGTCTCTCTGCAGGGGCCATGGGGAACCAGGATTAAGAATAGCATTGGGGAATATTTAGAGAGAGAAGGAAACAAAACAAAACAAAACGGCAACCAACCAACCAACCAATAAAATAATTAAAATAGAATAGGGGTGTTCCTTGCAGCCTTATAATTTACTTATTGAACTGGATAAAGAGACACTTTCATGTCAACTATGAAAGTTACTCTTCCACTTGTAGGAATAAATTGCAGACACAGCTCCAACCTTCTAATAAATCGGCTAATGAATAGGCCAGAAAATTACGGTTATGAATCTGCAGCAGTTTGACAGTGTGTTATCATTTCTAGAAAGGTCTTATTTTAGGAAATCCTTGAGCTCAGGGGATCCCTAGTGAATTCCAGCTAGCTGAAAACATCCCAGTGACAAAAGCATCTTATCTCTTTTGGGTGTTATTAGAGACAGCTTGAAATGTCGGTATATTTGAACTCCCATTTCTCTCTCCTTTCTCTCCCCTTCTCCTTTAGCCAGACTTGGTAGTGGTAGGCCAGTGCGGTGCACCTCACCCTGTTGTCTGTGTTGTGTTGGATAGCAAATGCTTTAATATACTACTGGGCTGAGGTGTCTGATAAAAAACATCAGCAAAGAAGTAGCTCACAGAGTTGATGAATTAGAGGTCAGCTCGAGATGAAAGACCTCTCTTCCACTGTCAGGTTTCAGTGGCTGCTCACACTCTCCTTAAACCTTCTCTCTTAGGATCTCTACGGTTCCATGCAGACAGCACTGTTGAGTTTATATTTGGTCTAAATTTTAACACTTTGCATGCATAGTAGAGAGGAGGAAAGGCATCTTTTTAACTTAGCAGGGTGATTATGAATCCATCTGCATGACTGCAGCATCACGAGCTTTGCTCAAGAAGAATAGCAAATTACAAGTAATGACCAGGACCGATCAAGAAAAATTAGTGAATTCATTTTCTGGAAAGAGATCCATGCACGTTCCATTGATAGTAGTTCCTGGTGTGCTCTTATCTGTTAGAATTGCGTTGCAATGGATCGGGTGGGTTACAGCATTCAGATTACAATTTACGTGGTCTTGTGGTCTTCTCTTCACATGCTGGCAAATCCCTCATTTCGCTTCAAAGAAAGTTAGTCCAAAATGAGTCCTTCATCCCCTTAAAGGATAGGTTGTCACAGGATGAGTTTTTACCAGCATAGATAAAATATGCCCTAGCTAGACAAAGGTGAAAAACAATCCTGAAGATGTTCCACTCTGCAGAGCTCAGATTTAGCCAAGCCTACCATTACTATGTATTTCTCTACTCAAATGGACAAGGCAAATGATCCTCTTGTGCATTAAAATCCCCTTTTCCTGATCATAGAATCACAGAATGACAGGCTGGTTTAGGTTGGAAGGGACCTCAAAGCCCACCCAGTTCCAACCTGCTGCCATGGGCAGGGACACCTCCCACCAGCCCAGGTTGCCCAAAGCCCCATCCAGCCTGGCCTTGAGCACCTCCAGGGATGGGGCATCCACAGCTTCTCTGGGCAGCCTGTGCCAGGGCCTCACCACCCTCTAAGAAAATAATTTTCTCCTTATATTTAATCTAAATCTCTGTTCTTTTGTTTGAAACCATTCCCCCATGTCCTATCACTACACTCCCTGACAAAAGAGTCCCTCCCCATCTTTTCTGTAGGCTCCCTTTAGGTACTGGAAGGCTGCTACAAGGTTTCCCTGGAGCCTTCTCTTCTCCAGGCTGCACAACCCCAACTCCCTCAGCCTGCCTTCACAGGAAAGGTGCTTCAGCTCTCTGATCATCTCTGTGGCCTTCCTCTGGACCTGCTCCAACAGGAGCATGTCTTTCTTACATTGGGGGCCCTAGAGTGTCCTGATACACAGCCCTGGACAATTCACCACATGCACTGTGAACTTCAGTCCTCGGAAGTACAAGCCTGACACTGAGTAGTGCTACAGATGATGCGGCGCTGTGTACTGTTTGGGGGAAATAGGAAAGGAAGATTATCTCTCTCTCTCTCTCTTAATTTCTAGTGAAATAGATGAGAAACAAACCTGTCCACAGCAGAGAAAGTTGTCGTTGCCCCACGGATGTAGTAGTCGTAAGTATACATCATCATGTCCATATCTTCTCCATAGTGCCCTGGGTATTCTGTTGTTAACCTTTAGATGACGGGAAAAAAAAAGATAAAATAATGTACCATCTTACCTAAAAGTCCAGTTGATTGGATGCAGCTCAGGTTATTTTCCTATTTCTTTGTAAGTTTATGTTTCTTTATAGCACCATAAGATGCATTTTTACCCCAAAGGCTGCATTTCTCTTCTATACCATTAATTCATGTAGCTATTTGAAAAAAATTCAGTAAGTTTAGAATTATTCAGAGCAAGTTGGAATATTGCATGTGTATACATCTGCAGCTGTAGGATAAAAGCCACCTGAACAACAGTTTGAAGCTTGTCTATTACTTACATCTTTATTGCAGGGATTTGCTTAGGCCTTGTTTCAGTCTGTTTGGTTCACTGCTATAAAGTGCTGTAAATGTTGCCAAGCCAAATAACTACAAGCATTTATCCATTTATGAATTATATTAAATGAATGCAGCAATTAATCCATTCCTCTTTGTTCCTTCCACTTTCTGCCTAGCTTGTGATGTAAAAATATTGGCCCAGACAGTATTTGTTCAGTGGATTTTATCTAAGAAGCTCAAAGGGCTTCTGCACTTATTAAACAAATTACGGTTGCGGCTTCCCTGGGAAATACAAAATAATTCTGCACTTGGTTTTACAGGCATTTTACAGATTAATGAACAGATGCAGGGAGAGGCTGGGACCCTGACCAGTACTTTATGTCAACATTATGTTAGAGGTCAGGAATGGAGGCCTGGCGCTCAGTCTTTCCCTGCATTGCACCATTTTATGTGGGAGTTGCTAGTGGAGTTGAATCAGCTTCGCTCCAGGACGGCACAGGAAGAATCGGGTCCCCTGTAAGGAAAATGCTGTCCCTGTTGAAATGGTTGGCTGAACTTCTATGCGCACTAAAAGAGCTAAAATGCCGGTACAGAAATCCTGGCACCCAGTTTTCTGACTTAATTCAGCCCAGCAGCAGTACCTGAATGACACTTGAAGGTGGGCCTAGCACATCCCAGCCAAACACTCGTGTGTGTTGGCATAGTGTTAAATCCGTGGGATTTGAGCATGTGCTTAAATATTTTACTCGTTTAGAATATAATTTGGGGGATGGTTTTAAGTTTGTAAAATTAGGTGCTTTGGTGGCATTTGGGGCCCAAACCACTCACTGTTGGAATACTCAGAAACTGAAAGTTTACCTGAAAACTGAGGAACACTGGAATATATGTTAGACTGCTTTGACCTAGATGGACTTGCTATAACAAAAAAAATCTTCTGAAATTACCACCACTGCCTGTATATTTTAAATGTATTTTTGATCACTTTGTTTACCCCTTTCTTATGCTGTTTAAATCTTTGCAAAGCAGATCTGACTAAATTCGGGGTCATTTTCAGCTTTTCAAAGTAAAAGAAAATCATCACTCAGAACATCCTTCCAAACCAGTCATTATTCCTTACCAAATGAAAAATAGAATGAAACCTGAAACTGAGGCATGGCTTTACAAATCCCCAAGTCTCAACAGTCAACTTCTTTGAACATCTCTCATTCTCATGCCTCCTGCCCTTTGGCCATGACAGTAATCAAACAACTTATGAGCTGTGGTAGAAGAACGCCCATGCCCAAGCGTGTTTGGGAAGCAGAAGAGCGGGGCTGGTCACAGCGTTGATTATCATGGCCCTGACCAAGGGTTGAGGGATTTGCAGAGCCCTCGTAGCGCTGCGTCGCTGATGAGAAATGAGCAGCAGTATTTCACAGGTCATGCTGGCAGCTGCTGCAGACTAGGAGAAATGGAAGAAACTGCATATGCCAGCAATTTTGAGGATGGATGAGTAGGTAGAGTCATCAGTAGGCTCTGCAAGTAGAAAAATCAGAGCTGCAGTATTCAGTCCAGCTCCCATGGAAGCCTGAAATGAGACCACTGTGGATTTTAAGGGAACTGGGTCAGACCCACAGAAAGAATAATTACAAATATTATGAAACTGTTTCTCATGGCTTCTCACCATTTAGCTGGTAATTTTTCCTAGACTAAAGTTTGTCACCTTAATGTGTTTCTATCAAATCACCGCAAACCTAATTGAGGCACTCTTTCAATTGAAGGCTGACAGTATCATTTTTGCTTTCAGGACATCTCCTCTTGTGTTCCCAAATATGTATTTGTCAGTGTCAGACAGTTTACAGCACAGGTTTGAGTATTTTTTTTTTTTAATCTAGACAACCTGTGACTTGAATATCTAATACACCTTTATAACCCTATAAAAGGACCTTAACCTGAGGATAAGCTGGTCCCTCTGTACAGCCAACTTGCTGAAAGCCCCCCAGCTAACAAAGAGCTGCTTTGGGGGCTCTGCACTCCACGTCTAGAGCTCTGATGGGAGCTGGAGTATACTTCACAAAGCCTGACCTTTGTTACCCGTTCTGTAGTTTACCTGGTTCATTTCTGTGGAATTCAGTGCCTTGAGGAGGATTTCTTTGCATGCATGAGTGAAGCCATGGATCTGAATTTGGAAACTCGAGAGTGTTTTTGGATCCATAGCAGGAGAACCAGAGAAAATGGGGCTATGTCTGTACTAGTAAATTAAACAACACTGGAGATTGTTTCTGAGTACCATAATTTGATTGCCTAGGCTTGCAAATTGTAGGAACAATCCCTAGGTGTCCTGGTTTCGGCTGGGATAGAGTTGATTTTCTCCCTAGCAGCTGGTATGATGCTGTGTTTTGGATTTGGATGAGAGTAATGCTGATAACACGCTGATGTTTTAGTTGTCAGAGAGCAGTGCTTACACTAAGCCAAGGACTTTCCAGATTCTCACACCGCCCTGCCCGCGAGGAGGCTGGGAGTGCATGAAAAGCTGGGAGGGGACAGAACCAGGACAGCTGACCTGAACTGACCAAAGGGATGTCCCATACCAGGTGAAATTGGGCTGGACAGTGAAACTGAGGGAATTGGCTGGGGGGCTGCCATTGCTCAGGGACCGGCTGGACATCTGTTGGCTGGTGGTGAGCCATGGCACTGTGCACTACTTGTTTTGTTTATTCTTTTTGTTGTTGCTTTATTATTATTATTATTATTTTTTATCATTTTCTTTTTTGTTGCTGTTCTTTCTCATAGATCTGTCTTTATCTCAGACCATGAGATCTTGCACTTTTCAGTTTTCTCCCCCATCCCACTGGGATGGGGCAGGGAGTGAGTGAACGGCTGTGTGGTGTTTAGCTGTCTGCTGGGTTAAACCATAACACTGGGACACTTTTGGCCCAGACCAACTGGCACAGTCTTTGCCGAAAACTCAAAGATGCAGTTTGGGAGTTAGCATGTGTGGTACCATTCCCAACAGGCAGGATGTGGACGCCCTGTTTTGAAGAGTAAGAAAGCTTAATAGTGTGGCCGGTTCCCTATGCTAGAGAGATCCCCCTTACATAATTTTAACTCGTAGCCTGAGCATCTGATAGTGCATCCTTGAAGATTCCTGGGTCATAGTAGGTTTTTAAAACATGACACAAGGACCAGATATGGATCAGGATTTCATTTCACTTTCCCCCATCAGCTCCAGGTTTTGGGGCTTTTTTGTGCTATTATTTTGAGAAGACACTAAGACGTGTGTTTATATATGTTCCACCAAATGTGTTTCATAACATCTGTTTGGCATTCAGTGAGGAAAATGTTCTGTAATCTTGACCGGCATTATGTTCTGGGCAGGCCAGACTCTGCAAAACACAAGGTTAAAAAGCTGCTTTCAGCTCTACTCAGAGGCAGAAATGAATAACTGAGAGTCAGTTCTCTGAACTTGCTTCATGAGCCTTTCACGGGAAAAGTAAATCTGACGACAAGCTCGTGAATTACTGTAAGGGTCCTGCAGACCTTTTGCAGAAGCAGGCAGTGTTATTCTGAAGCGAGTGGATGTGGTAGGGAGAGACTTCATTTAGCTTCCCACTCTTTTCTTTCTGTCTATCATTTACCCCTCCCTCTCAACTAATCTCTCCACATTGCTTTTCCACCTCTTACGGCAACTCTGCTAAGATATGTTCAAAAAGCAAGCATATGCAATTAGAAACAAAACAAAACAAAACAAAACAAGCCAAAAAAACAGACCAGGGTCGATATCTGCTCTAAAGTTTTTCTTGTTATACGGACAGATGCCTATTGACTCCATTTGTTCCGGAGAGAAAAATTATAAATAGTGCTCTGAAAGCAGTGTTCAAGTTCACTTGGGTGTGTGTGGTCTGTCTGTCTAATTCTGTTCTCTTTGATGTTTGCTGCACTCATTTATGGAACCGTTCCCTTAAGCCCGTGCATCTCAAGGTCATCTGGATAGAGCGGTATCCTTTGGAAGGAAATGCAATTCGTTAACCACAAAGCAGGGCTCTGCGGTGTTATCCAGCCCTTCTCTGTTATCCCTGTTTTCTGGAAACCTGGGGATAAGTCTCATAAAATGTATCTCCCCGAGAGATCACACAGTAGAGTTTAATGCGTAGGGATACTCAGTACTTGGTTTTCATGTCATGGAAGAGAGAAGGGTCATTTAACTCAGCATTAAAGGTCTTCTCAAAGCAGTCTGCCCAGCACAGGACAGTGCTTCCCGCAGCATTTGTTGTAGCTCAGTGTGTAATTTTATTATCAGTCTTTTGACTAAAAATGCTGTGTTCTATTCAATGATGTGATTCTGCATATCATCTTTGAACTACCCACCAGGGTCATACAGACATAATTTATTTACAGACGTGGCAATATTCGTGAGCCACATGTGGCAATGCGTGGTTTATACCCAAGAAGACTCAAGAAACAAGAGACACCTTTTGCCCATTGGTGAGGCTTTGCCTACCCAAAGTAGTCTCGAAGAACAAAAACAAGGCCCATTTGTGAAGACCCATCCACGGCAGCATGTGTGGATACGCTTCTGGCATTGACCTCTTATCAAAAAAAAAAAAAAAGGATTAGGGGAGGATGGAGAAGTCTGGGAACTGCTGGGTGCTGAGACAAAGCTGCTGCAGCCATTTGGAGTGACCAAAGGCCTCCAGGACTAAAGAGTGGTGCTTCTGGTGCCCAAAAGGGTACACAAAGGAAAACACTAGAGCAGAGGCTGGTAAAACAGCAGTGAGAAGACCTGTGCTGTATTGATCTTGGCATCTAGGCACTGAGTAGTTGGATGACAAACAAACCCTGAGGAGCAAGAGGATCAGTCAGAAGCTTGCAAGCTGAATTCAGTGGGATTGTTTCCTAAAACCACATATGCACAAAGGTGTTAAGTTTGAGGAAGGAATTGTAGGGGAGGAAATAATAATGTGAGACTTTTAGCAAGTGACTGTCTTTTTAGTTTGTATCATCCATTTGCAAGAATTAGTAGAGAAGGCAAAGGAATTTTGCTCCTGCTTTGCAAATCTATTTCAGGTTAGTATTCATTGTTCGATGTTTGAACACAAGATGCTTGGAGCAGTAGGGGCATTGTTGAGAACAAAAAGCAGGAAATTCTACATTAAAGGCTGGGAAAGAAAAGCTTGTGAGAAAGAATATAAGTGGTTCAACATGTATGAAGGAAAGCAGGGAAACCTGGCAGAAAAGGTATTTTTCATAACAGGGTATTTAGCTGGTGTAGAGTTGGTGTGCATCTCCTCTGACTGGTTTCCACCCTCCTACCCATTCCCATGTTTTTCTGATACACTTTACTATAATCCTATAAATCTTGCTCAGGGCAGGAAAGGGAATGAAAAAGTCAGGATCTGTAACAGGATTACCGTTGTTATTATTGTAGTCTGAAAGTAGTAATGTTGTTTATTTTCCGTGGAGAAGAATGGCTATGTTAGGGATTAATAGCAAACACAGGGTTATTCATTTAGCACCGAGAAGAATGCTTTGTACTAATCTACAGTGATCCTTAGCACTCTTTTAATGATTGACTTCAAAGATAGTTCTCATGAATCTATTTTTCACTGATAAGAACGTCTGGTCACACCGAGGCCTTATTACCCCGTACTGAAGTAAACGGTAATTGTGGGTATACCTTGCCTTCCGATATGAAGCAAACAAAAGAAATGAGTCTTTTGAAATATCAAAGCCAGTGGTAGAGCTCACAGCTTCCTGCTCCAACTGTTGAGTGTACTTATTCCCTTCTAGTAAGTATGTTGTTTTGGTGTGCGTTACCCTTTTCTCTTCTTGTGCAACTAGCAAGATGAATGGCTGTTCTCTAACCTTCATTTTCCTCCTCATTGCTGAACTCTTCCTCCAACAAAGCCGCAGCCAAAAGAAGGAGCTGTTTCATTTCAGGAGGGAAATACAAGCTTTAACATTAACTTCCTGACCTTTGAGGACAAGGAGTGTCCTACGAATGGCCTTACTCTTTCAGATGCTATTTTATAAGTGCTTCAAGAATATGGATTTCCTCAAAGAATTTTGTTTCAAGGACTGGGAGCCATCAATGAAAATGGGAATCGTGTGCCTCTTTAATCGATTTAAATTCATCCTCCAGCAGGAAGACAGCAGGCATTCCCTTTTAAATAGCATGCTCTCCTGAAAAGCCAAAGAAGGTCTTAGTAAACTGACTACAGAAATTCCTGCCAATGAGTCCAGTATAGACCCCAGGTTGTTGGCCTGCCAGGGTAGGAGAGATGTCCTGGAGCTGCCCTAGAGATGAGCAGTTTTCTCATGCAGCCATACCACATGTGTTTCTGGATTAATTTCAGGTTTCAGTGCTGCTCCTGTTTGCTCTGAGACCATAGATTCACTTAGGCACGTCTCTATTGTTGTAGTGAAACCCATAAACTCTCCCAGGGCTGAGGAGCCATGAGGTCAGCACAATGGGTCCGCAGCTCTTGCAGGTCCACAGAAAATAGTGCAATTCAAATAAAAGCAGCAGCTGAGAGCTCAGGGCATCTTCCGCCCATTCCTCAAGGAAGATGTGTCTGCCATAACATTAGTCAGCTTTCCTGTGTTAAGCAAAGGCCAAATGTGCTTCTCCTAGGATGTTTCTGGAAGGTAGTCCTGGGGATTGGACTGTAAGGCTTTCCTGGGGTAACAATACAATCAGTAAAAAAGGAGCAGAGGGGAACTGAGTTCTCCAGAAGTTTATTTTTCCTCCACATCTATTCTGACTTCACCTCCTGGTTTTATCTCTCTGCTGTTGGTAATCCCCGAGAAGCCTGCTTAGGATCTCATCAGTTTCAATATGGCTTTGGAGGCAGGTTGAGTCAAGAAAACAAATAAGTTCTTTAATCCCATAGCTCTTGGAAAAAGTAATTGTTTGCCTGGACAATGTCACTGTGACAGAGAGCAGCCACAGCTCCAGACAGACCTTCTGGCACATGGACTGCTGGTTGTTTGGAGAGGGGAAACAGTCGTAAACAGTCAGTGCAGACTTGGGGCTGCTCTGTGACATGTGTTTGCTTTTGAGAGTATGGAGTTGAGCTTTCAATTTCCTGGCAAAGAGAAAAATCTGAGGTCTAATGGGACCATTTAATAATGCTGTCTCTGCATCTGCAATGGATTTGTTTCCTTTATGGTTTGAATAAGCATACAGTTTATTTTACTGTGGTAGCATTCCCCAGCCAGGTAAAATAATTGGAGCTTTTCTGCCTCCTGTGGGGGATGTTAATTATTTTCAGAATGGTAAAAATGTGCAGAATCCATGACAAGGCTTGGCATGGTAATGAAGGAAACAAAGTACTTGTAAAAAAAAATAAAAAAAATAGCAAATGCAAAACTGTGAGACTGGAAGAGATTAGTATATTTATTTGCAGTATAGGCTTACTGTGCAGGTAAACGGGGAATTAATGGTGAGAAGATAAACTGTGAAACAGAAGTGAAGTGCTGGGACCTCAGAGTAAGTGTATAGATGCTACCAAGCATCAAAGTCCTTAAGCATGTGTTTGGCTTTAACTGTGTGCTTAAATTAAGCAAAGTGTTTAAGTGTGGATTTCAGTCTGCATGATGGTGTCATAAATTAGTATTCCAATAAGTGTCAGCAGGACTCAAACAACAGAGAAGAAGGTTCTGGCTGTAAAAACTGGGTCAAATTCTAACAAAATATTTGCGTGGCTCATATTCACGGGGGAAAACTGTCTTTTTCGTTGTAGGGAAGAACAGCTCATTTAAGGACAAATATATTCCTGAAGAAGAGCCAAGAGAAACCATACATAAAGATCATCTGTCTTGCTGTTTATATGTATTTGCCAGAGAGACATGTAAGGAGACAACTGGAAGAAGAAGGGATCAAATACCCAAGGTGAGAATTAATTTAAAGCAAGGCCCTCAGTATTTTCAGTTTTCCTCAGATATGCCTTTCTGTCTATAGCTGGTTTCATAACGAGAGATGCATTGCAAGTTAAAATTCAAGGCTCTGAAGAAATTTTGCAATGTGAATTGTCTTTTAATCCAATATGTGGATTTTCCTGTGCATCACACATGATCCATGAGGCACCACAGTCATCACATATTTTCCTGGTGTTATTTTCCCACATATCCGTGTACTGATAGATGCCTTTGCATGAAAGTAAGCTGCTTCAACCAAGAAATGTGAGTCAGCAGCAGGTTAATAGCCATTTCTCCACAGATAGCTTGTTGACAACTAGTCTCAGGAACAGAATAAATATAATTATAGGTTTGGGTAGAAATTGTAATAATATCCTATTCACACACACATTTTAATTTTGTTTTGTATCTGTGTACATTTTGAGGTATTACCCATGGTAGCCTGGAACTGTTTGGCAGGCTGGAGAACACAGCCTCAGTGGCAAATGCGTCTTAAACTGAGTGCAAGATACAGACCAGAAATGTGATGTATGAACAAGGCTTTTTGACAGTTTCTTGGAAATGCCATTGGAAGTGGGATTCCTAGTGAGAGGCCCTGCTTAGTGAAGTGTAGTTGCTGTACATTGAAGTTTAGCAGTTTGGACTAGACATATCTGTAGTACTAGAAGTGGTTCCAGGGCATGGGTTTTCATGCTACCACATTGCAGTTCATGTTGCTCATATTCTAGCATAAAAACTAGCACTCCCCCAGACACTGTCTGGACAGAATAGAGGGAATAAAACAGAAAAGAAGCTGTTCCCTGGAGACAATGAGCAAGAGACCACTGTTTTGCAGAAGAGGGAGAGTTTAGCTTCATGATACGGGCCTGCCAGCCCACTCTTCCTTCTGTTTGGGATCACAGGATAACTCTGGCTGAAGGAGACCTCAGGAAGTCTCTGGTACAGCACCCTGCCCAAAGCAGGGTCAGCCACAAGGTCAGACCAGGCCGCTCAGGGCTTTTTCCAAACAGGTCTTAAATGACCAGTAGCTTGAAGAGAACAAATGGAGCTCCAGATGGAGGGGCTGAGGCTGGTAATACCCAGTGCCAAACGGTTTTATAATGTACCCGTGATCACATACTACATTCCACAAGCTTTTTGCAAGCCAGGTGAAGATCTTTCCAGAGGTTTTGTACTGTGATGTCCAGTTCTCCACTCTCAGAAGGATGTCAGCATATGGGACGCCTACCATGCCTAGGGGCAGAAACACTTCACCTGCCTTGGAAATGTTGTCTTTATCTGCATGGAAAGACAGTAGCTTTGGAACTGCATAAGGCATTCTTTTCCAAGCACGAGAAGTGGAGTGTTCACTGTTTTGAACAGAAGGGCAGTATAGGAGTCTGTGTGCAGCTGGGATGGAAACGCAAGACATCAGTAACCCCAAACATTTACATTTGGGCTTTGCACTACTCTCAATGCCAATATGCAAGGCAGAGACAAAGCTGTTCCAAGTTGTCAAGACAACATCTGAGCGAAGCAGAACTGTCAACAACAATAAAAGAAGTCAAAGAGGATTTATGCTCTTTCACTGGAAATACAGGCAGAATTAGAGGAGTAAGAGAGTTTGGAAGAAGCGCTTAAAAGTTAGTTTTAGTTTTCCTCAGAGGGAAGAGCGTGGGCAGGTGTGTAAATAAACCCTGAGGTAGAAAGCATCCATCAGCAAGGTAGGCTGGAGAAGGGGCAAGAGAATGTTCAAAGACTTTTATAGAGTTCCTGTCATTTAAAATCCTTAAAAATAATAAGAAATAAATAAATAAAACATATCTACTTCCCTCCTTGCTGCAAAGAGACTGAAGTCTGCAAAGCAAGGCACTGCTGTTGTGTTTGGCCAGCAGCCAGCCAGACAAAGAAAGACCAGGGGGCATGTAAACAGTTTGTATGCATCTCGATGGGAAGTTTACTTCAAAGCTGGGTTCTGGAAGTAAAAATTCAAACACAGATTTCCCCGCACCCTTTTTCTTATTATTCTTATTATTTACTATTTATTTTTAAGTTCAGGGGTTATTCTTTGTATCAGTGAGAATAGCTAGATTCATAGCCCTGGAGCCTGAAGTCAGGAGTTCTGTTACACTGACTGGACAGGAGCAATACGATCTTTCCCTACACAGTCTGCTTCTGTGCTTCCATCTCAATTTAGAGGAACCACGCCCGGGACCACAGGGAGGCTCAGGATGTGTAGCTCATTTTTCTATAGCCTCTGCGAGGTTGCCAGCACCAGTTGTGATACTGTGTTGAGGTGAGGCCACCTTTTTGTTAGGCTTCAGCTATGGTCAGGAGCTCATTTTGACTTTGGGCTTTGAACAGCCGTGAGAGGGGGAGCAATATTTACGTACCAAAAATACAAAAATCCCAGGTTGTCAGACAGAAGATTTTTTTTTTTTCTGAGTCATCGTGTCAGAATAGCATAGCATAGAGATGCTCCTGCTTCTGTAAATGTGTTGGATCAGGTAATAAGAGCTATATTTGAAACATAATTTCACTTTGGAAATTCATGTCATAGTTTCCAGCATAGCTAGGCTGTTGTTGATACCCAGATCTGTTTATTTAGGGCTAGCTACTGTATTGTATTGTTCAGGACTCTCATTCTCTTCCCTTAAGTCATGGATCCTCAAGAAGCCTGTGGTCAGATAAGAAATAACTTATTTAGTCCCATAAAACACAGTTACCTTTTTCTTAAACAATTATGTTGATGGGCCAAGTGGTCAAAGATACAGGAACTGCTGGGGGAAAAGAGACTAATAGGTTTGGTTTCAGCTTGAACTTACCAGCATGAATATGGGCATCTCCGGCTGTAGCGGCAGCAGTAAAATTGCCATTCGCGGTCAAGCACAGATGGAAAATACTGACTCTGGAAACCAGCCACCAGCCCATTGTTTGAGCAGGTCTGGTACCTAAAAAAGAAGTGAAAGAAGAGAACTTGTAAAGAAGACGTTGTCTTAGATTCCTTACTAGTTTCAAGCACTTCTGGAAACAGCATTTTTGATTCAGGGCAGAAGCTAGGGGTTTTGCTTTGTATTGTGAAGCATTGGATGAATGTGCTGTATATTTAGTTACCAGTTTATATAAGAAAGCAGCAGTAATTGACAAATAATGTCTTAGTGTTTACATTGCACTTACAACAGTTTTAACTGTTTTTAAGTATTTAAACATTCCAATATGTCAGTGAAACAAGAAAATTGTTGTGGTGTTGCCATTCTCAACTGTTTACAAATCATGAGATTGACTTCAAAGTAGTCCATTAATACCTTTACGTTGGAGTTTGAGCATTTGGAGTTCACTGGAGTAATTCTTTCGACTGCTTCTCTACAAAAAAGGTGCCTTAGAAACTCTTTTATATGAGAAGTTCATCGTTTTATATTATTTTATTTCTTTCTCAATAATTTTTTTCAAGGAGAAGGCAGTCACTGCAAAACATTATAGGCTTGTGATGAAATGATGATTTGATAACAATTATATCAGGAAAATTGAGACCAGATCTTACGAAATTATAAGACTAACATAAATTTTGTGAAAAATCTGGTTCTTCATGTTTTCCATGTATTTAGGAATTCTGTCAGATGGGTAAGTCAGTGCCTTTAAGGAGAATATGCATGGTCTCCAAGCATGCAAATACAATCCTCTCTTTCTGCTCACGCTACAAGCATCTGGACACTGGTACCCAAAGTAATTGAATTAATAATCAGAGTTTGAAGAGCTCACTTTGAGACTAAAGACAAGGAGAACAAGAAAACAGGGAGCTCATTAACTCAGATGATGAGCAGTCATTCTCTCAGGCACCCTCCTAGCCTCATTGTTTCCCCATTGGGGAAAATTACAGGAATTCATTTTCTTCCATTTTCTTTCACCCTTTGTCAAGGAAAAGTGTAGCCACCTGTAGCAAACCTTCCTTGTGATACCTTAAAGTCAAATGCATTGATATATCCAAGAAGTAAGTTTATGATTAAGAAATAAATAAAAAAATAATAATCACAGTTTCATTCAGTAACCTCATAGTTTATTTTCATTTTTTTTTTTTGTCCTGTGAGAAAAGACTAAGCAAGCTGGGCCTGTTTAGCCTAGAGAAGAGGAGATTGAGAGGGGATCTTATCAACCTCTAAAAATACCTGACGGGACAATGTAAAGTGGATAGGGCCAAACTCTTCTTAGTGGTGTCCAGTGATAGGACATGGGGTAATGGGTGAAGGGTAATGAACCACAGGAGGTTTCATCACTGTATGAAGAAGAACTTCTTTACAGTTTGGGTGACAGAGCACTGGAATGGGCTGCCCAGAGAGGTTGGGGAATCTCCTTCTCTGGAGCTACTCAAAACCTGCTTGGACTAGGTAATCTCTGGAGGTCCCTTCCAACTTCAGCCACTCTGTGATTCTGTGATTCATGAGCCTTTCCAGAAAGAGACACACATTGTCTAACACTTTGGTGTTTTGAAAGTCATTCACTTGTGCATACAGGTGTTAGTGCTTGCAAAGTATGAGGCTCAAGGGTTTGAATGCAAAAACTGAAAAAGTGATCAGTTTTGACCAGCACACGGATGAATTCCTCCGCCTGACTTTCAGCTTCCACCTCTGAGCCAGAGGTCTCTTCTGTATGTCTTTTCCATGGCGTTGTGTTGTTCAGACAAGATTATTTACATTTGTTTGTATCCCCGCATCTCCCACGTTGCTGGGGTCACTCATATGTGCTGTGCTTTGTCAGACTCCTCCAAGGACCTTCAGAATTAAGCAGTGATGGGGACTCTGAGTTGCTATGGTATCGCACCAAGTAAGGCAGTTTGGCTCACACTCAGAGGATTTCAGCAGGACTTTGATAGGAAGTTGCTCTGTTTTTTGGCACATGGGCCATGGGAACATATGGCTAAGACTCTGTGTAAACATGTTGGATAGTGTCAGATGATTGGTGTTATCCTGATGGAAGAAAGGTTGATGCACAGAAATACTGGGAATGAATGTACCTGTTGCAAAATGAGCACTTTTCTGCATTAATCTGTGTAAAGTAGAACCAAACTTGTGTCTCTTCATTTTCTTCTTCCTCTCCCCCTTCCAGTTGCAGGCATTTCCTCTGCTCCCTTGTGCCCTGGGAGATTTTCTAGCTCTTGTGTATAGGTGCAATACTGTGACTATTTTGTTCCCTCTTTTCTTTTGCATTTCCTCTCAGATGCTTGGCTTTGCCATGCAATTTTCCATTTCCATTGATCGGCACTCGATATTCCTACCCATGCTTGTCTTTGTGAGAGGTTCTTCCTTCCCTTTTTCTCTCCCCACCTGGTCACATTCAGTCGGAAAAGCCCTGCTCGCCTTTCCCTACAACTGTTTTTATTTTCTTAACGCTTCTACTAATGCACTCAAATGTTGATGGAAAGATTCATTTTCAGAGTTGTCACAGGTGGACCCTTCTCTCTCTAGGGGTTTGAAAAAAATGTGGCTAATGTAACAGTCCCATGCTTACATATGTAGGTATTTGTACACCAGACTTCAGGAAGATTTGATTGTTTTGATCATGAGTCTATGTTCTCATTAAAAGTGTGTTTAAAATACATATATATGCATACGTACATATATTTGGAGTCTCCTTAAAAATTAGTTTCTTAGATGCAGAGTATAAGTGGAAATAAATCGTGCCTTGTAATTTCATTGCTATTTTATTTTTAAAACATTCAGAGGAAAATGTGAAATCATCTTTTAAGCTCATGTTCATGTCTCCCTCTCTAATTCTGTCTCATATACATAAAGCACTGCAGTCCATTTTTCAAGCTTAATATTGGGTTCAGTGAGAGAAAGATAATGGTGAAATTGAAGTACTTTTCTTTAGCTTTGAGATAATACAAGATTATTTTTCTTCCAGTCTTTGAAATTTCAAGTCAAATCCTAATATTCCTCTAGAAATGAAGAAATGCTCTCAGAAGTTGGAATGCCTATTTGTGAGTTCGTGTAAAATCTTCTCTTCTGTTTTTCTTTTCCCAATTGGCCTCTTCCCTACAATCAGAAAATAAGATTTCAAAGGAAACAAACAACTCCCTCCCCACACACCTTTTTAGTCAGATGCTATATGAACTGATCTAAAAACAAGGCTTAATTTGTGATGATTTCTTCCTTCTGTGTTCAATTCACTATTCCTGTCACAGTAAATCCTGCAAACACATAGGGTGAATAAAAAACAATGATTCAGGCCCTTTGATTTATGGCCAAGTTAAAAAATGGCCTTTTTCACCAGACCCGCTCTGTAGCACTCCTTGTTATAGAGATAATTCAGAAATCATGTTGCTGGGTTCTCTTCATTCTTGAAGTCCTGACACTGCTAAGGTACCTTTTAGAAGGTGAATGCAGAAGAGTGTGAGAAACCAGCTGGAAGTGCGTGGGATTAAATTTGGCAATGGATGGGTTGTTTTGTTTTTCTTGTTGGCTCAAATTGCGTTCCATCAAGCGTTGCCTTTTGGAGCTGGTACTGGGAGAAGAGGAGGTGAGCTGGCTGGTAGATGGAGGAGTGGGCAGATCGGTGGTGGTGAGGGTCAGGTGCTGTTGGATGGGAAGCTGCCCTTCCCTTCCCTCATTTACATCTGGTGGAGATGGTGGCTGTGTTTTGTGGAGAGTAAGTAGAGAACCTTATTCTGGAAGGATTTCTGTGTAGTAACAGGGAGGGGTATGGTAGCTGAAAGTTTCCACTGCCTGCTGCAAATGAAAAGCCACCCCTTCACCAAATCTTCTTCTGACCTGGTTAGTAATTAGTGTTGTACAGTTCAGCCAAAGCAAGCAACCAAAGGGTGCATCTGCACGACCGGTTTAGCTCAGGTCAAGACTGCACATCCGAAGAAAGTCTCCCAGTCATCCTTGCTTTCTGCTCTTTGGTTCCCATTGTAAAATGATCTTGGAGCATGTAAATTGAATTCCATGCAGATGAAACTGAACTGGAAAATTTATTCAAAAGCTTTCCTTGTTCTTCAATTCACATTTAGCCATGGGACCAGACGAGAAGTGGTCTGAAGCAAACCCACTCAAAATGCGTGTGTGGATTTTGGGTGCTGTACACAAACTGTTTCACCCTACAGAGCCACTTCAATCATCCCACAGTATTTGCAAATGTTGATACAGTCTCAGAAACCAAGTGTATATAGCTCCTTGACTCAACAGTTGCCTGCCAAAATGAAGACAAATATTGCTTGCAATAGTATTATTGTTTTGAACAAAAGCACCATTTGTGGGGCACTTCATACTTATGCCTGCGTCTTATTTTTGTTCTTTGCTAGACAATGCCCCAGAGTGCTGTGTCCCATCTAATGCTGTGTTGTAAACCTATCCCTGAGGCCCTCTGTCCCTCAGATAAGTTAGAAATCAGCCTGCGTAGCATGCGTATCCTGAGGATGATGACCCAAAGAAAAACAAATCTGTCAAGCTGCAGTAATGGATACTTTCAGAGCCCATATTGAGCCCCTGCCATGCTGATGAGGTAGTGCTCCCCAAAGCTGTCCTGAAACATGCAGTCTGACACACAGTAGGCATGTGGTCATGCCGCATTAAGGGCAGTTTGTTCCTCATAACAGGGTTACCTGAGAGTGTCCCAGTTCTTTTTTTGCTGTGGAGCAGATGGCTTCTGTAAAATGTGTACCATTAATTACTTTAAAGCTGCCTCTCTGGAGCCTGTCAGAGCAGAATGGCTCTGTATATTATGGAGAGATGTCAGACATGACAGACTGACCCAGCAGAAATAAAGCTGTATGCTTCCATCTGCAGTCCTGCCTGGAGCACACACGGAGAGAGGTGGCCTAACCTCATGCAGCTGGTAGGACCATGGCCAGAGTGTGGGAGGCATTTGATAATGAGACATTAGATATGCTGTTTTCCTGTAGTGTTGTTTCACCAAAATCTGTTACTTTCAGTATCCAAAACTTTTGGTACAGTTTTGGAGGGGAGGCCCTGTCCCGTAGTCCCAGGTTATTTTTGTGGACTGTCCTCCCTCTGTGTAATTCAGTTAGTCGCATGATGAAAACTAATTTGATGATCCATCTGTTGTTACAGATGAGTGAGGAGAGAGGAGTGGCTGAGGGCAGGCTCAGGACACTTGGAACACTTGCAGTCAGACTATGGGAACTACTTCTGTGTGTTTGATTAGGCCATGCCAGTCTCCAGCAGCCACTTCTACAGGGAGTCTTCACTATCTGTTGTGGGGTGGGGAGACATTGTCATCCACTTCCACACGCCAAAGGCAACCTCTCTATGAACTTCTGCTATGGTTTTATTTCCCTCACAAGAGCCAGATAATCATTCAGGGATAAGTGCTGACTGACCTTTCTCCTCACTGTGCAAAGGGCAGGCAAGGTCATAATCCCTCTCTTGATTTCTTTCTGACAGGCGTTGGCGATACCTCCCTACCCACAGAAAGACCCCCCTCCTCTGCAAGCGCTTCCATTGGACTCAGTTCACTGCAGCTGTGCTAAAAGCCTGGAGCACTATTCCTTTAACATAAACCTAGGATTGTGGAGAAATTAACTTGTTTGTGTAGACAGCGCAAAGGGGAATATTTTAAAAGGCAGCTTGATTATCAGGCTTGGGTAATACAGCCTCAAATCTGTGTCTTGGGATTGGTCAGAGATGGAGAACAAAAACAGTTCCTCACAGATGTACTGGGTTGAGCTGCCAGCATCCGAACAGGAGGCTATTACAGACATTTCCTTCCTTTGCTCATGGTTGTCCTTGCACCCAGTTTGTGGGAAATAGGGTTGCATGCCTGCTTAAAGGATCTCTGCGTGTGTCTTTGTGTCTTTGTGTGCATAAAGAGAAGGCAAAGAGAATGGCAGTTGGGTGGGAGAATCTAGATACCCTTTTTTTCCAAGTTCCATCCAAACACTTTCTCAGAAAGAGGCAATAAACCTGCATGAAATAGCACTTTGCTAGAAATGTTTCTAGTTTGTGCTGTATGGATAAGTATACTGGGGATATGGCACAGTTCCATCTCATATGTGGTATAAAACAAACATTTTCTCCTGGGAGGGAAAGTTGCGTTTCACTTATAAGCTTTAGTTTATTTACCTTATTTGCTTGTTTCCTCCCTGTCCTTTGATACAATCACATTTATGCCAGAAAATTTGTTTTTCTTAAGTACCTTGTTCAAAGACAGGTCTGTGGAGATAGCTTTGTAGTATCCAGGGAAGCACTGAAGTAGTCTCACCAGCTTAGACCTTAGATCTTACATTTTCTCAGGTGGTGAAATACCCAAGGTCAAACTTCCTCCAGTACAATTCAAGCTAAAAACATATGCTTTATTCTTTCTGAAAAGGCACAAATCCTTGCGATGTCACAGCAAATAAATAACTATAGGGCTAAGGACTGTGTAGGATGAGGGGATGTCCTGAGGACTTCCCTATTCCAGACATGAGTATTTCCAAATTATTCAGGAACAGGTTCTGCTCCCAGTGTTGAGTAGCATCTGGCTTAGCAAATAGCCTCTGCAGAGAGAGTAGGGCCAGGAGTAAGTTGTTGGGACAGATTTAGCAAAGCCTTTGTACACATACTTAACTTTAAATATATTCACAGATTTATGGAGCGGGGAAGGCTGAGAAGAAATTAGTCATCTAATCAAATCTTTTGCCAAAATTTTCTTTGAGTCTTATAACATGTTCAGACGTTTCTCAGCAAAACACAAAAGAACACAGGTTCAGCAAAACACAGAGGAACATGCTTTCTTCAGAAGCGCAAATGCACATAGATTATTTGATTAGATGCCTAATGTGGATCTGTGTCATTCCCCTCTTTTTGTTTAATCCTTTTTTCATATCTGTAAGATCCAAAGTCTTATGGATTTAACCCTAGAAGTCCGTATAATACCTAGTGTTAGTGTAGGAAGCAAACTTAACCTAAAAGAGCTCTGTCAGTGGTCCCCTCCTGCCCTCCAATACCTCCAGCTCTCCCAGCCCTACACTCCCTACAATTATTTCTACCATTTCCCCATCAATGCTAATGGCTTTGCATTCCACTCAGTTTTCTCTCTAAAGCTTTTTTTGGTTTGTTGTCTTTTCTAAAGAAAACCTCGCTTGGATTTGGCTCTGTTGTGCAGCTGCACAGCAGTCAAAAATGGTGATTTGTGAAATGCCACAAACATCATTTGTCAGAGGTCATTTTTTTGGTTTCTGCCAGAAACTTTTTTTGGTGTTTCCGGGACATGGCTGAGAAACTGGAGGGAATTCAGAGGAGAGCTGTACGTGGGAATCTTAGAACTTGGAAAGGAAAACTAGAAGAACAGAGACGTGTTCAGTCTGAAAGCAAAAGCATGGGTGAAGGTGAGGCATAGCTGCTACCTACTAAGAGATTTTGCAAAGATTACAGTGTGCTTGTTCTCATTACTCCATGAAGGTAGGGCAGGGAATAAAAGCCTCAATTGCAGCAGAGGGCACATAGCTTAAATTATGGGAAAAACTTGGCAATTTTGTGGTTATTGTGAAACAAGACATTGAATATCCCTGGCTGTGATGTACAAGGTGAGACAAAATTCCCTGTGACTGCAGCCAAAGAAGAAATATTGCAGTTCATCCTCCCAGGATGGGAAATGGACTAGGTAGCCCAGCAAAGTGCTGTGTCAACTGATGTGAAGATGATACATTGCTCACAAACACATTCGTTATTCAGGAAATCAGTGCAGAAACAGGGGTGGCCAAACAGGAATTGATACAGGTTATGACTCATATTTGTAATCCAAATTGATTACTGAGTGAATCTTTTTAGAGCTTGGGGTGGCTCCAATTAGCACTGAAATGGGTATGGAAGGCAGAAAAAAGAGGCAACTATGAGAAGCAGTGTAAAGACTGCCAAAAGGGTAGGTGTGGGATTATCACAGGCCCCACAGATTACATCCGTGCTGTCATACCACTGTGAGCTTTGGGTGTGGTCTTGGACACCCCATTCTGTTTTTTGTTTGTTTGTTTGTTTGTTTGTTTTGGCCCACACTGACTCCAGTCTGGGATGAGCTGACTGGGTTCTTGGATAGCAGCATCTGGGCACAGTGAGGGACGTGCTGGTATGCTGCAAACCATCCTCCATGAAGCACTCTAAATGCAACCAGCTCAGCCCTGTGGTACAGAAAACTGCAGAACATGACCAGGCACAGCTAGCTAGATGTACAGATGTACAGCTAGCTAGATGCCTAAGAAATTAGGAGCACAGGTTCACCTTTGCAAAGAGATATGTGTTCCCAAATTACTTTGGTGCATGCATTTGACACTCCCCACACTCCACCTCCAAAATAGGTAGAAGAAAGAAAGAGATCTGTGCAGAGTAGACAAATAGATGTAAGGATGTTAGACTGGAAAGGTCAGCTAGTGAAGAAATAACTAGAATAACTAACTCCAAAAGCTGGGAGGGAGAGTTAGAGTTAACATTACAAGGGCTTGGACAAGAAACATGTTTGGAAGAAAGATAGGGTTGAGTGAATGGCAATAGGAAACATGTAAGCAAAAAAGAGGACAAAGTGAAAAGAGTTTTATAAGAGATGGAGAAAATAAGCTTCAGATGGCATGCTGTGGATATAGTCATGCTAAGCACACGGAGTGTGATGATGAATATGGCCCCATGGTTCAGCTAGCAGAAGAAAACATTCTGTATAGACTTGTACACTACCCTGTTTGTAAGAAGTAAACTTGAGCAGTTGCTGTCAGGGATTTTTGGAAAGAGACTAACCATTTTATTTTGAACAACAGAAAGATCTAATTCAAACTTCCTATGCAGTATGTAGAAATTACACCAATGTATGAAAAATGAAGTCACCCAGTATTATCACAATGTCTTCTTTCTGTCTGTTTTGCAACCCTCCCCCTTTCTTTTCAGTTCTTAAAAGTGAAGTAGGGGGTCAGTCTTTTTTTCCTTAGGAATTGCATCAGCCATAGGAATGTATCACATGGTAAGTGAAATACTATGAATAATTCAGGGAAAAATTTTGAATCATTTAAAAAGCAGAAGCTTAACATTTCATTGTTAACCTGTTCCCATATGATGTGAAATTTGCAAAAGTCACATTGCAATTTCTGGAGCACAACCATTTAAAATATTGGAAAATATTCTTGCATTCATTTCATTTTGTCCAAAGAATATTTCATATTCAGAGTTTCCTGAAAATGTTTCACATTTCATGAAGAAATCAGTAGAAAATTAAATATTAGGTATATACTGCCTAAACATGAAATGCCATACATATTTCCCAAAATTATTGTGGCTACAAAATATGATCACTTTTGCCTGTAAGCATAACAGAAAATGTAATGTCTAGTGTACCCAAAGTGCCTGTACGAAGGAATTAATATGATCTTCTGCTATCATTATCATGGATATATATGCTGTCATTATCAGGGATACATATACCACCATCATCACTCGTAAGTGTGGATTTTTAGTTCCTGTAATACCAGTGTGACTAGAAAACAGCCTTTGACTGGGCCTAAGCCAAAAAGCTTAGCAATGAAAACACAAAGAGAAAAGCCAGCACAATACATTATTTTTTTTTTTTTTCTAGTGATAAGAACAGGAGGTCGGTGTCATGAGCTCAACACTTTGTTCTTCAATTTAGTCACTGATTCAGTGTGTGGCCTTTCAGGAGCAACTCTGCCCTGTACTCTCTGAAGGTTTGTGCCTCATTTTCCTAACCTGCAAAGTGACATTTGCGAGACCAAGCCCCTTGGCAGCTGAGGTTGCAAGTGACCGAACAGCACAGCGCACTGAGACCCTCCAGCAAGAAAGCACTACAGAGAAGGCAAAGGGGATGCTGCTGATGACCCTCACACATGCATCGCGATTAACGGGCCTCAGGCAGTCGGTCAGGGCAGCGAAGCCCCTGGCTAGGATTGCGTTACTGCGCATTGCCATTGCTATGGCTGCAGTACGAGCACCCGCCTTCCAGACAGGGTATCAGGGCTGTGCCCTCCCAGGACGGTTCGGGGTGTCCTACCATTCAGTTCCCGCCCTGTTGATCTCTTCCCACCAGCACTCTGTCGGCTCACCGAGGCTCTGGGCTGCCGGCATGCAGGCGTAGTTCCACAGTCTGTCGGAGCCTTCCTTCTTGCTGAAGACACTCCTGACGGCAACAATCACCTGCCCGTGTGGGCACTGGAAGTTGAAACCCTGCCGGTACACATTGACCCATTCATCGTTATCTCCATAGTTGTAGGGACCATAGTAGTAGTCACCATACTGGCCCCATGTCACTGTCACCAGAGGCAGGAACACCCAGAAAAGGACAAGGTCCATCCTGAGGATGTTTCTGGCTTAAAAATGCCCCACTGGTTTGTTGGGCTGGCCCTTTTATATTGTCTCAAACATTTGGCTTCCAGATGTTATGCTTCCAGATCCAAGTGCAATGTGTCATTGCTTAGCAAAACTTCTCTGAGTTACAGACACGTCCAATTGCTTTTAAGGTGGAATTCTGCAAGTACAGTAACTCTGTAGGCCCTAGGAGCAGGGGCCTCCCACCACCACAAACCATCTACGATCCCTTACAGAAGAGCTACTGTATACAGCAAGAGGCATGTTGTAGTACAGCTGTCACAGACATCCCACTTCTATCTGCAAGACAGCAATTAAGTTTGAAAACTACTTTATTTGAAATTAAAGCTGTTTTCCATCATTAATAACATCCTACAAAATGTGATCGTGTCTACCCCCCTCCCTCTTTCCCTTAACTATGTGTGAGGGGATCCTGCCAGTTCCTAGAAAGAGGGGAATAGGGCAGGGTGGAGGAACTCACTGTTCCTGTTGTAAAAAATCCTTTAGACATTTTGGTTTGATTTGGTTGGAGGGGAGGTGGAGCCCGAATGACTGAGAATCTGGCTTGGCATGGAAACAGCCCACGCTGCAAAGCAGGGCATAGGCTTCCATGCAGAGCTGATTTTGCTGTGACTGTGTGTGAACATTGTAAAACTTGGCGGGTATTTTAATGTGAGGATAAAGCACATAAGGAAGTTACATTGAGAAAAACTTCATGTGTCTCTACAGCCTATTGAAATCTTTGAGCGAGACCTTTTAAGATACCTCGCATTTATCGTGGGCTAGAAACAAGAAGCTACACCTGAGGAACTGCTGTGCTGCACATTCAAACCGTGCCTTGCCTCTTGGAAATGTGCTCGTATGCCGTATTCTCAGACAGTTTCTTTATCAGGAAACCACCCTACTCAGGAGAGCATGGAATGGTGTGCTTTATTTAGCTGAGTGCTTGACTCGGAAAACTATGAGGCTTGAGGACATTTTAGAAAGTAAGAGTCCAAATCCAATCTAACACACTCTGCATATGCGTATGCTGCAATTACTGTGTTACTATTGAAAAGGGTGACCATTAGAATGACTCCAGATTCAGATCCTGTCTCTTCCAGTGAAATAATCCTGAAGGATCCAGAGACTGTTTCATGCTGCAAATTTCTCTTCCACCCTTTTCGTTACCCCTCTTCCCCACCTGGGCCATGAACAAAACAATTCCATGTGAGCTTTCATTTTGTTACTGATCCTGTCAGAAAGAAGATCTGTGATGGGTAACTGAGTTGATTTGTTCCAAATGGTAGCTCTTTTCTAGGCATCTCCAAACCCATGATACTGTGTTTTGTCATTGTTTTGCAGGATCTTAGGCATCCTGGGAGATGGACACCTTTACTAACCAGTGCCAGATCTCAAAAGCTGCCTTCAACCTCTTTAGCCAGGTACCTGTGTGCTTTTAGCCTTGTTTGACATAACTGTACGTAGGGCTTGAGCTCTTTGCTCAGAGCACAGTACAGCAATAGCTAAGTTGTCCATGCTGGTAGCCAGTGTGGATCCACATACACCAGGCAACCTAAAACTGGTCATCTAGCTCAGTACCTCAGCCCCAGCTGAAGCAGTAGCAGAGACCTGGGGCAGGGGGAAATACAGACAGCACAGAACAGTTCTTTCCTTGGAGCTGCCCTGCTCAAGATCTTAGGTGATAGTAGGGGACATAGGTAGCCAAAGTCTAAAGAAAGAGGAAATTGAAGACTGAAGAAACATACTGTTCCCATGAGCATCGGAGTACAGACTTGAACTGCCCAGTCTCACATAAGTTTTCCAGCTAACTCAATTGTGTACATTTTTTCCCTCTTATATCCTTAGACACGTAGTCAACATCTGGGAGCGCTGCACACTGCTCTCTGTGCCCAAGAGGCATTCTGGAAGTCATTTGAGCAGGAAGTGCCACATTATCATATATATGATCGTCACCTCACATAACCCTTTCTAAGCACCATTCTTTGGAAGGAAGTCCTCAGATAACCCACACAAAATCAGGGGAAGAGAGGATGTGCAAGGAGGCCTCTATGGAGAGTAGGGGACAGTCTTCCTTTGCCTGCAGTTGACATGCACATGAAGCTTCGAGGTGTGTGTTGACACTGTTCCTGCATAAGGTCTACCCTGCCCATTCCCTCGTAGTGGTTGGGGTGGCACCTCCATGCTGCACCAAGATCAAGAAGTAGTTTGGCTGAAGAAAAGAGGAGTGCAGGGAAGACAGTGAGCAGGAGAGGTGTGGAGCTACAACTCCTGTAGCAGTTGTGGCAGTGGAGACATGTCCTGACCAGGGACTACCTGAAAATCCCCAGTTCTGTGTTTTTGACTCCAGTGCTTTCTGGGAACTGTGAATAATTTCATGCTTCATTCTGATACTGAATAAAAACAAGAGAGAGCAGAATTTCTTACAGGAGGGACATGATAGTTTTTAGTCACCTTAGACAAGGGTGGTATTTGGGGAGTGGGAGGAGCTGTGATTTGAAAACTCCTGTTAGGGATTAAAAAAAAAAGAATAGTGTACGTACGTACACAAGTTTTCATTCTGAGTAATGTTCATTCAGCTGCTTGGTTCATGGAGCAAAGCTGAGGCTACATGAGGCTTGTTTTGTGAAATTTTCACACCGTTGCTCCAACCCAGATAATTCCACTGATGTTGCCAGTGCTGAGAGTTGCAATCTTAAACGTGTTTCCGTTGACTCACCGGCACGCTAACCACTGTGCCTTATTCTGTTCTGACCAGTGAATTGAGCACAGCAGTTGAGGGGCCAGTAGCTAGTGGTTTGAAACAGACTTTGGAAGAGCTGCAGACTAGTCTGTAGCACTGACTTTGGGTGGCTTCAGCTGGAGTTTGCACTGGGAGAATAACTCAGGGATGTTTAGAAATCTGCCTCTCTCTGAAATGACCTAACCTTTAATTTGACTTAAAAAAAGGCAGCTGCCTAGATTGTACATTCGACTTTTAGAACAACAGAAAATGTCAGTGAAGTAGCAATGTGAGATGCTAGGGCTGACTTTTTGTTATCAGTTCCTTGCTATGAAATCTATACTGCCTGGTGATTTTGTTCTTTAGCAGTTCCTAGAAATGCTGCATTTAATTTATGTAAACAAGTGTTTACTTTCTATCTTGCCCAGGAGTGGCAGATGAAAGCGATTCTTGTTTATCCTCCCTCCCTGGCCCAACTTTGAAGTTAGCTCTGCTGTGAGCACAGTTTGAGCTAGAAACCTTAAGAGAGATGGCCCTTCCAGCCTGAGTTATTCTGTTTCTCTCCTTCTGCAGATACTGTATGCAGCACTGCCTAGCACTGCAGGCATTGGTAGCGCTTTGGAGCCATTAGGGGAAATGCTGCAGTATCCTCTCACCGTGGTACGTTACAGCCATGAAATGCACAAAGACAGCAGTACTTGGAACTAAAATCATAAAGGCAGTAGTGTTATTCAAATGAATAACAATAACCAGCTCAAGGGGGGTTATTTTAGCATCCAGGCTCTATACTAAAATAGAGGAAAGAATAGAAAAGCTTTATTTATTATTTGGCAAATCATAATTTGATGTTCCTCCATCTGCAAAAGAGCAACTCATGGACACCCATTTTCTGCCCCTCTCTGAGGGCAGAAGGGGCATGTAAGGGTGTTGTCTCACAATACTTCATCCTTATGATGCGCAAGGGTGGTTCCATCCCATATAACTCAGGGCTGTAGCCAGAAGTGAAGCTTGCGTTTCGTACTGGGGAAGGAGGCTGGATGTGCGTGCCATGAACCGTGAAGTCCACTGGACATGAAATGGTAGGGCTGAAGTAGTGGCAGTAGCAGCAGTAATATATGGTCTGATTCCAAGCCAATGCAACCACATCATTACATTTCACAGTGAGAAGAAAGTGTTTTTCATGTCATTGCATCAGTGAGGTCACACATTTCGAACACTTTTTCCATATTTTATTATACATTGTCTCAGAGTGATACTGGCAGTTCCGATAAAGCAGAGTGGCTTGGATGAGTCAGGGAGGCTACACGTTCTGAAAGCTGTAAATTGAACTCAATTACTGATTACTTTTCCAAATCATCTTTGCAGTGTGACATTTCCTCTTATAAGCTTCGTGCATTGTCAATTTTCATAAAGGCGTGTGGATTTGGGGTGCCTTGTTACATTTTTGAAGCGAGGTTACAGAAGCCTTGGTAGTATTGAGAAGGATTAAGCTGCCAGAGTGCTGTGCTTCACAAAGGACAAAGATATATCCTTGTCAACTTTTTAGCTCAGCATTATTGCTTTCTTTCAGAGTAAATGTATATGGTGAAGGCTAGAGCTCATTCATTTGCCAAGACTTCCTACTGTTAATGGTATTTTTTCCTAGTGTCTTTCAATTGATGTTCTCAAAGTACTTTGATTGAGTTCATTCATGTTCTTGAAAAGTAGGAAATGTTTAAAAAAAACTCCTTGTGTTACAGAGTAGGTCCAGTGGTCTGCCCAATGTCAGACAGCACCTCAGGGCTAGAAACAGATTTTAAATTCCCTAATTTAGACCATTAGCATTAGCCTCCAGCTGTGGGAAAGCACACCTTTTCCCACCTCCTTCTTCCTGTCACTTCCCTGTGGAGACATGGCTTCAGCTTCTGCTTTGCATTGCTCTTTCTTTGTAAAAGGGAAGGTACTGCTTAAGATCCTGGGATACTAGAGGACACTGCAGAGCCATTTCCTCTTTGAAAGTAGCTGTAGAAAATTCTGATATGATACCGTCTGAAATATTGCTGTGGAGGAAGAAAGCTCTAGCTGCAGTGCTGTTTATGCAAGGTTATCATTAGCCTTTTGGATTATTTTGTAATAGGTTTCTCCCTGTTATGTGGGATTAAATAATGGATTTTGTAGGAAATAGGAAATTCAAACCTCAGGTCATAGAGTCTCTGAGAAAAGGATAAGGAAACTGCACTCATAAGCAGTTTCCTGGTCTGGGAAACTGTCTGGATGCTATGATATATCTTTTACATCTGCAATGCTGAAATTAATATTTTGGAAACAGTTTTCAAGTAATCAGTGAGCAATGGTCTCATAGATTGATCAAATTACCCCCAAAACTAGGTACAAGTTTTGAGCAGGATAGGGAAAAGAGTGAAATTGTGCAAGGGGAGGCATGCTTATCATCTTGCAGGGTTTGTGCAGGCATCATTGGATGTCCATACATAATATTCTGATGTTCAGTTAAGTAATCCAGGAGCCTATAGCTGTCATTACTGACTTCCACAGACCTCACCCCTGAAATAATTTTAACTAGATTTACTAGGGGGCACTTGGCCCATTTCTGACACAGCCATTCCTCAGATTTGGGCATGAGGAACCATGTAACTTGACAATTATATACGTGTAGTAAGAAGTCCCAAACAGTTTATGAACAGAAAATGAGGCATTATTTCTTCAGCTCCACTAATAGCAAAGACGTATAGGCTTTTGTCAGCACGGTGATATAACTGCTCCTCTCCACTCCATGCATCAGGTTGTAAAAGTAGCCCTATAGTCAAAGTAAAAGTTCCTACAACTCCTACCATTTGTGCTAATAAATTCACTCCCTAAAGTTGTTGCAAATTACAGAGCTGTTGCAATTACAGTGACTCTTCAGGATCATTACAGTGAGGAAAAACCAACTTGATGAGTGTTTGCAATTACAATTTCAAATGTCAGGACAGGGCACAGTGTTTTTCTAATTGCATGTCACTGCTAAAAGATAGGTGTTTTTTCCTAGTATTCTTTGCTAAAAAAGCTCTTTTCTTATTGCTGTTTCTGCTGCTGTTGTTATTCCTATTTATTTTAGCATGTATGCCTAATAATCCATAACAGGTCTCCAGCTACAATTCCATATTAAGCTGAGTCAGGCAGGGTGCAGTGTCTGAAGGTGAAGCTGCCAAAAGAAGAGAAAAAATCCTTAAGGCTTCAGGAAATGGTGGCATTGATTCAGGAGAGAGCCAGATGCTTCGGTCTGAGTCAGTGCCGAACCTCTTCACAGAATTAGCAGGCAATGTTTTTCTAGGACCTTCTTATACATGAGCTGAGTAACTGAATCCCCCTTTTCATCAAAGATCTCCTCATCTATTTTTCATATAGTCATTTATGTCTGCTCCGTGGGCTAAATTCCAGCTTGGCTACTTCTGTGCTATCTAAAATTTGGTGATTCTTTAAATATCTGAAGAGAGCTTTCTTGGAAGAGCAGTCATCACCAGATCATTGAAGGCAGAAATGTTCTAAAACTTTTCAAGATTATCCCTCAGAAAGATGCTTCTTCTGCAGTGGGCTTGTTGGACATTTGAATAAAATTGATACTGAATGTGGATACATGAGGGGTTTTGAATAGATCTATGAAAAATGACCCTCTCCCTCTCCAAGTTTGTTTTAAGTTTGCCTTCAAAATTTGTAGCTTCAGCTGATTCTTGAAATCTGTTGATAAAATAGGTAGGAAGACTGTTAAATTGTCATAGAATCATTCAGGTTGGAAAAGACCTCTAAGGTCATCCAGTCCAACTTTTAGTTATAATGCAGAACAAGTTAGAAGAAGCAATCAAAGTATTCCTGAGCTATTTTTCATAACACGAGAAGAGATCAAAAAGAAGCGCAAGTCCTGTTTCCTTTATTTTGTAAATCTCACTGTTCCCGTTTATGGCTCAGTTACCTTTTCTTGCCATATAGTCCATGAGAAACTTTTTAAAGAAGACCTCAGCAGCCAGCTACAGCACTTTCAATATATGTGGACCGACTATGGGCCCCCGTTTTCCAGCGGTGTGACGGCAGCCATCTGACTGACTGGCATTGCCAGGTCTTTCAGCTGTGATCCGTGTCATGGAACAGAGATGTTGCGGATGGTGAGCAGGTTTCTCCTTCACATAATTTTGATATCATTAGAAAGCTTTCACGTGGCTTTCTCTAGCACTTACCATGACCTGCAGATCATAACGTCGCTCTGAAATGCTGCGGGGGAAATTCTGAACTAATCACTCATAATAGCTCTGGACAGGCCCACGGGGTAAGTCTAAGGTCAGGGCTGGATTGATCTTTGATGTGAGAAAGGCAGTAGCTATAATTTGCTTACTGGTCATGGGAATGGGACTGAGCCAAAACCATTTTTCTCTGTGCTAGATAAGGTGGGGAAGGGGTGAGAATGTGACTTAGGAGAGGCTTAGTTTTACAATGATGTAAGGGACCCTACCTCTGGGCAGTCATTTATGCCAGTGCAATGCAAATGCTGAGTGGGAACACTCAGAGCTCATGTGTTTTATACCCATTTTGTGCCCTCTCTTTGCAGGCTTCTTTTTGTCAAAATAAAATCTTAAAGAGTTCAGAATGATACCACTTTAACAGTCACTAAAGCAGGGTATTGTCTCCCCATCCATGCTATGTGGAAAATTAAAAGAGATGCTTACATTGGCTCTTTTGGCCATATGGTTTGGGAATCTTGATAGCTGAAGTGACAGCATGTCCTCTGAAACCCAGCTCCTGTCCCCACTCTTCATGCCCTCCTTCTGTTTGCA